>JAQGAJ010000879.1:0-12104 GCA_034689365.1 Liebstadia similis
TTTACAAACGGTAGTCTAATTTGGCGTTAAATTGATTGAAATTAAAAATAAAATTCAATATTTATATAAAAATTACACTCAAATGCATAAGTAGTTTGTGTTTTACATAACAATTAAAACCAATTTTTGGGTTAAATATAAAACTAATAATTAAATGAAATACAAATTAAATATTTTCTTCTCATTCATTCATTCATTCGTTAATTGCAAGTAATTGTCGATCGGATGACAGGACTAGTAGTAAGTGATGGAAGTGTTGGACAGACTATGAGTGCAATGTGTGCTGAGTCGACATCTCATTGCCGGGAGTGCTCGGCGGCGAACAAGAACTCGAACCACTGTTATGGAGTCCCACCATATGTGAAGAGTCGGAAAGAGTCAACTCGTTTAGACTGAACGGAAGGTTCGGGCCGTAGAAGCGTTCCTGTTCTTCCCTCTGACGAGCGAACTCCTCCTCCAGTTTCTGTCCAAAGACAAAGAGTGAGATAATGAACAGCCGAATGACTGCAGAGGACAGACCTGTTTGCGAGGCTTGAGATGAGTCTTCCATTCCCTGAACTCATTGTTGTGCTGTTCTTCGAGAAGTTTCAATTTGACCGTTTCGTGTTCCATAAGAGCCTTCCTCTTCTCGTTCTGAATCGATTCGAGCTCTTTGATGGTCGACTCGCAGAACTCCCTTAACTCCAAGAGTTGTTTATTATGCTTCTGTTCCTGTCGAAGCTGTTCCGCTTTGTAGCGCTTCTTCTCGCTCTCCTGGAACCGCTTCAGACGATCCCTTTCCTCGTCAGAGCTAAACGCCGAGAGGTTAGCCATACTTATGCGAAGACTCTCTCTGAACATCAGTTCTCTGGTCTTCATCTCTGACCGAATCCTTTTGGGTAAATGTCTTCTCTCAATGGCCTGTCTTTTGAGGAGTTCGTCCTCTTGTAGTGCATTCATGCGTTTGATTTGTTCCAATTCCTGTCGACAAGAGATCATAATCAAGAGGTCAGTCATACCAAGAGGTCATACCTTTTCGTGTCGAACAAGCATTTGATGTCTTTGTAGGAAAAATGAGTCTTTGAGTTGTCGTTTGGAGAGTTGGTGTTTCTCGTGAAGGTGTCGTTCCTCGAGTTCCCAAATGGCCGCCTCTTTAGCTCTCATGAGTTGTTGTTTCTGTTGGAGGAACTGTCTCTCGAGTAGAGCCAACTTATCGCGATGACTTTCGCTCAGTCTCTTCAACGAAATGTCATGACTTTCGTTGAGACTCTCAATGAAGATCCTCTCCCTCTCCATGTGCTCGACGTCTAACTTATCCTTTCGGAGACGAAATATGTCTTTGCGTTTGTCTTTAGGCATGAGATCGACCTCTTGTTTAAGAAGTTTGAGCTCATTCTTAATGCTTTCTCTGAACTGTTTGAGTTCCCTCTCCTGTTCTGCTCTGATCTTCTTTGAGGCAAACTTCAGATCCATTTCCTGTTGTTGTTCAGCCTTTTCGACCAATTGTTTTTGTTGTCTGTTAAGCGCTTCCAAGTCGTTGTCGTAATTCCGTTTGAGTGCAATCATCTCGACCTCAAACCTCTTCTCCTGTTGTTCGATAGCGAACTGGGATTTGAACGACAAGTCCTGAAACTGTTTGTTCTCCTGTTTCTGAAGCATTTTTAGTTCCCTTAACTCTTGTTTTCTGTTTTGAACAATACATCACTCAATCAATGATCAGATCGACAATCGAGTCATACCTCAAGACGTGATCGTCTCTTAGTTTGTCTGAATCTCCGTAAATAACTTTACTCGTGGTTGTGGTCACAACAACGCCGTCGATAACGAACTTTCGAGTTCGGGTCAGAGTCTTCTTTTGTGCCGCGCTCTGAGAAATGGCGTTCTTTTTAAACAATTCCTATAAAACAAATGGTTTGTAATCAAAGACTTCAGATATCTTTCAAACCTTTTCTCTTCGTTTCCTCAGAATCACTGGATTTTCATGGCTTTGATGAGTGACTTCTTTTTCATTGTTATTCTCTTTATCAGAGCTAACACTGAAAAAACTGCCGGAATCTGAAAGTTCTCTCTTAAGGACAGCAGCGCTCGACTTATTGGCCGATTCAGTCGAGACGATCCCATTCTGGGCGCTGGCCTTAGAAGTCTTCTTAGTCTTCTGGTTTGGCACCGGTTCCACACGGGGTTTGGACACTTCACTGGTCTCCGTCGTATCCGCCGATAAGGTCTTTGATTGCGATTCGGGTTCCGCTTCGGAGACCAAATTCAAATTGACTTTAATCTTGGGTTTGAATTCGCTTTGATTTGCACTGTTATCTGAAGAAGAGGTCTGAATGGAAAGCGTGTCTTCCGTTTCGACCATCGATTGGTTGGGTTGACCTCTGCTCTGGTCATCTCTGTTCACAACTTTAGTGTCATTTTGGAACGTATTTTCATCACTTGAGGGCATGTATTCAGTGGTGACAACTATTTTATCACTGGTCGGGAAGTCTTCGTTCCTAACAATCACGACCTCATCGTTAGTGGAAGTGTTGGCGAAGAGGGTGGGAGTGGTCTGAGGGATGTCAGACTCGGGACCGGTATCTTCATTAGTGGTCTGTATCAAGACATCTGTCCCGTTGTTATCGATGGTGACAATCGAGACGTGAGACATATCGGGATTCGAGTCTTCGATGGTTTTGATTATTGTGCTGTGATTTGGCGAAACTGTCACTTCATAGTTAAGACCCAATGAGTCCTCTAAAGACTTTGATTCTTCGGTTTGGGATTCGTTTTGATTGTCGGCCAAAGGCTTCTCTTCTGAGGATTCAATCTCTTTATTAACAACCGATTCATTAATTTCTACTTTAGATTCAATTAATTCTTCAACTTTTGGCGATTCGTTTTGTTTAAGTTTGTCTTCGGTGGTAATTAAGTCATTACTATCTTCTATAGAATTTGATGTCTTTATGGCATTATTTTGATTAATCTCTTCATTGATTGGAGGTTTGGGTGCTTTTCGTTTCTGATGTTGGATGTGATTACTTGTGCTGTCCTTCTGTTGGGAAACCTTTTGCGACGACTTATCCTTATTGTTGTCCACAGTTTTAGTCTCGTCTTCTTTTGAAGACTCTTTCGGTTCATTGACTGTCGACACGACCGCCGGTTCTGTGGTTTTGATTTGATTGTCATCTGAATCTGACGGACCATCTCTTGTGATACTTTGACGGACAGAACTCGGTTCCTATTGATCACAATTGGATTAGATTTGTCTCAAAGAGTATAGAATTAAAGTATAGATTAGAATAAAAGCCGAATCAAGAATATAGACAAAGAAGATAAATAAGAATCAGAATCGAGTCTAATCTTCTAAAGAATCGATAGATTTGTTACCGTTTCTCAAGTTTTTCTTCTTTGATGAGCAAAAGAGATAGAAATGAAGAGTAAGTGAAGAAAAGCGGAAAAGCAAACAACAAATTAAGACAAACCTCAATGATCTCGTCCTCATTCTCTTCGGTTACTACTTCTTCGACCACTTCAGCCTTGAATTCGCTAATCAGAGCCAAAATTGGTTTCTTATCCCTAAACTCTCGAATGAATTCGTGGTTAAGAAGATCAGAAGCAGTCGGTCGTTGTTGAGGATCCTTCACAAGACAATAGGACAAGAAGTCATTGAACTGTTTGCTCCAAAGCGAAGGTCTGTCCAGTTTGGGCGGCTCTGCCTTCTGTATCTTCAAGAGGACTCTCATCGGTTGCATTTGATGGTTAGGCGGTTCCATCTGAGCGAACTCTATTAGTGTGACACCTGTCGGAACGGAAGGGTTGGTTCGGTCACCGATATTAAGAGACAATTCATACCCAGAGACCAAATGTCTGCCTTATAGTCATATGGATTGTCACGAAATGTTTCGCACATCACAACTTCGGGGGCCATCCTATAGTCAATACGTGATTATGAGGAGCGCTCAGGAAAATAGGTTTGGCTATAATTGTTACCAATAGGGCGTTCCGATGAATGAATCCCTTTTCTGGAGTGTGTGCTTATTCTTGGCGGAGACACCGAAGTCGGCTGAAAAGCAGATCAGATCAGTTAGGGGTCTATCAGGGGTGGGGAGGGTGTGAGCACTGACCCAGTTTGACGTCGCCGTCCAGAGTGAGTAAGACATTGCCGGCCTTCAGGTCTCTGTGTATTACTTTGTTCTTATGCAAGAACTCGAGTCCTTTGCACATCTCATGGCAGACATATCTGATCTGAGGTTCGGTCAATGGTTTCTCCAAATCAATCATAATTGAATCGATAGCACCGCCTTCGCAGAACTCGATCAGCATCTGAAGTAAGGCAAAGGATGTCATTCAAATCATAACTAGATATAAGTCTGATCCTAACCCATAGTCTTCCCTCGAAGAAGAACGCTTCGAGCAGTTGGACCACATTCTGGTGCCGACAGTCAGACAGTATATCTATTTCGACGGTGAAGTCGTCCAAATCATCCTCACCCTTGAGTTCACATATCTTGGCCGCCGCTAGTTTACCGGTCTCTTTGTTTTGGGCCTGAAATGCATTTAAAGTCAATTGATTGCGATATATGACCTCTGTTTGCATGATTAGCCTAAATGACTAAATTATCGTAATTAATTCAAATTATCATGCTGATTTGGTGCTATGAATCGCTCTATTTAGATATCTAGTTAGATATTGATATTGAATCTGGTTATTGATTGATTGCTTAGTTCTGTATTCTTGTGTCCCAATTGACAGATGAATATCAGGTTTAAATTTGTCGCTTCAATAGTGAAACACCTTTAAGACAGGAATCACCGGAATTTCGACCTAAAAATCAGACCTAATTTGCAATGAATTGCCATTTGAGTAGAAATTTTGAGTTTTATTTTTAACGATTACTTCAAAGGCATGTGTTTAACCTCAAACTTAAGTTATGGTGATTTATTGAATACATTGAATTGATTATCAGGACATTGACCACAATAAGAAGTGAATTATCTTTCACTTTAGGACACAATTAAGTCATAAAAGGATCTGAAAATACAATTAGAAAACAAATCAAAAGGGGTTTAGGGTTTGAGTGCAATGTCTTGTGGTTTGTCTGAGCTCAGGATCATTAAGTCAAGCAATTAAGGAGTGGTCGACAGGTTTGGTCGTTATTGAAAAGAGTGGTCGCGCGGCCGTTGACCAGTGGTCAACACTATTATCATCGCAATAACCATTACCTTATAGACTTTGCCGAAGGCTCCGTCGCCCAAATCACCGACAATGAGCCAAAAGTCTTCGGGATTCTCATTGAATCTTATGTTGTGATAGAGTTTCTTCCGTTTCACGTCCGACGAGCCGTTACTACCTTTGAATATCTTTCCGATTCTGTCCAGAATTGCCGCCATTTGTGGCCGCTTTCGGGTTAAGGCGTTCACGCGATCACACCGTTTGTTGACAAACAATTAATGTCAACCATTGGTCAGAAACGGATAACAACAACAAAATAAATAACAAATTTGTGTCAATTCGGGTAAAAATAATCCAAAGTTTTGGTCAAATTTCGGTAATCATTAGTCGATTCAAAGGCAACGAAAGTATGTTTTGTTTATCAAAACGGTTAACGATTTTCAAAGCGATTATCACTTCAGAGATGAGTCACTGGAAGTATACAAACAGTTCCCAACACTGACCACAAGAAGAGGACAGACGTCACGACAACTAAGGCTGACCGGAGCTCACGAAGTGGTCACATGACTCGGGCCGAGAGTCGGGTCGTCATCACTGATCCGCTCGACTCAACTGATCGTTGACTGGATTTAAGTAAACATTTGCAGAGAGACTGCCATTTGTCACAAATCCGGTCATTCAGTCCTCACTTCAATCAGACATAAATTACGGCTCAAAACAGTTAAAAGAGTTTGGATTTGGTTTACAATTAATTTAAAGTTTTAATTATTTAATTATTTATACACAAAATTCAAAAACAAATGTCAATCAAAATCTATTTAACATAAAATTACAATTTTATCTCCAAATGACTCAAAGCATTCATAATTGAAATTCAAAGACAATGTAATGAATCGGTTGAGCGATCAGTGGATATAAGTGAGTGACGGCTCACTGAATATCACTTTCGCACTGATCTCAGGCGTAAGGCATCCATTGACTGCCGTCTTCGGGCATCAGATGCCCGGTCACGAGTAGGACAATGTCAACGATCCACCAAATGCCGACCCCTCCCAGTGTCAGCAGTTTCCCGACGGCAGTGCCCGTATGTCCCAAACAGAACCGATCCATTCCAAGAAAGCCGAGAAGTAGTGAATAGAGGAGAGTAGTGACGAAGTAATGACCGGTATATCTGTGGATCAGAAAGTGGTCAATGGATTATCGAAACTACTGGTCAACGGAAGAACTAACCGAATACATGGAAAGCCCGGTTTCATAAAAGTCTTGGCACCTCTGCATTGAATGCCTTCGAGAACAGTGCAGTTTCGGGCCGTGAACTGCATGTCCTCATACTTTTGAGCGCCGAACTGTCGGACAAGTGTTTAATGCAATTAAATACTATCGGAAATGCAGTCAAATGTGTATACTTTGGAACAGCCGTAACCCAATAGCCGTCGGGCCGTTTCGTTGCCCTTATGGTCAAACGGTTCCTCGCATTCCAAGAAGTCGATCGGTCTTAAGACAAACATTGAGACCATTTAATGCATACTTCAAGCGATCAAATGCTTACAAATACTCGCACGGAATGTATGGCGAGTGCGGGCCGTAGTCTGCATTCGGACACAAGCCGTCCGCCGAACAACTCCCTGGAGTCTGATTGGTCTCAGAGTTAACTAAATTGATGATAAACATGAAGAACCATCCGATTGACGGATAGGACGTCATTAGACCTGAAATGACAACAATTAGACGACAATCGGGTAAATGTGTGGTCAGTGTTGGGAACAAAGGGCTCAAAGAGATGGTCAAAGAATTGTTTGTTTGTTTGCTTTATTACTTAAATCGTTTGAATCTTTGAAAACGATTTGATTAGTAATTAAAGCATATTTTGATATATTGTGAAACACTTCCGACCGAAGAGTTGTCTAAACCTCTTCAACCGGAAGGTCGGGTCGCAGACAGATATTGATCGCCAGTTAATGTCAGTTGGTTTGAGTGGACGGACAACCGATGGCCACAACTGACACAAAACACGCCATCGATTGCGGGAAAGGGAAGTGACCACTGATTGGTGGTCTGAGGTTAGGTTATAGTCTCACCGAAGTGAGTGACTGTCGACCAGTCCTGACTGATGGCCGACCCAAACACAAGTGAGCGCTCAGGCAATCAAACGGCACTCACATGTCGTGACCACAGCTGTTGAGCGCAGACGCGCGCAGTCGTCACAAAACCCGGGTTTGACTGTATATACAACAGACTGCTGTCCATCGCATCACCTGTTCCTCAGAGGATGGTTCAGATGATGGACAGGACTAAGTGTTTTGCAGAGTGTTTACAAATAATTAAACGAAACGACAAAAAGATTAATAAAATATTGAATAATGAGATGAAAGACGAAAAGAAATCACTGTTAAGACCAAAACCGTTGACTGAATTCAACAGAAATGCCTCGGATTTAGTGAAAGCCATCACTGATATGAAGAACTGTTTGCTTAAGCATAGGAAGGACTACATAAACATATAGTGAGTATGACTTCGGTCTGAGTGTCACTGACTGTCCGCTGGTCTCCACTAACAGCAGTCCATTGTTATCGTTGGCCTCAATGATGACCGATCGGGAAAGGGATGCGATCGACGAAGACGTGGAAGAGTTCATTAGAGTATGCAATGAGAAGGCTCTTAAGTCTCTCAGGGCTGAAGGTATCTATAAATAGGTGAAAATATAGACTTTTCTTAATTACATCCTTGGATTCATTCATTAGCGAATCGATCGAATCGTCAAAGAAGTCAATTAAGTCAACACCAGAACAATGTTATCGATTTGATTCAGACTTACCTCAAGAGTGTCTGTGATATCCATAGCCAGCAGAAGGCCATCAGAATCAAGAGAGCAGTTGAGAAGCAGAGACTCTTACGGTTGGGACATATCGTGAGCAGAGATAAGACACAGAACGAGACCAAACCTCCCGAACACAAACACTTGAGTTCTTCAAACAAAAAGAATGAGAGATCTGTTGTGAACGAGTCGAGGGAACGGTCGAGTAGTGGCAGTCCTCCTGAGAGTGAGACTGTGGTCAAGACTCCGATTACGAGCCTCGAAGACAATGACGATACTTATCAACAGTTGGAACTGAATAAACACGAAATGCAAGCCTTCGAAGAAGAGAACAAGCATCTGTTCAATCAAATGAATTCTTTGAGCGATGAGGTGAAGGATATCGAAGTAAAAGTGGTAGAAATTGCTAGACTTCAGGAGATCTTCACCGAGAATGTGCTCAAACAAGAGATCGATTTGAATAAACTGAGTGATCTGACCATATCTTCGACCGAAAACATCCATTCAGGCAATCAACAGCTCAGGGAAGCCATGAAGAAAAACGCGGGCTTCAGGGTATGGATCCTCTTCTTCATCACGACTCTGGCCTTCACTATACTCTTTCTCGACTGGTATAACGACTGATCAGCTGTTTGTCTGATTGTGTTTTAGCTCTTTTTAGATGATATTTATATTTTAATTACTAAATGACAATAAATTGATTGACGAATCGAGTGCTATATATGCGGACAACCCGTCGAAGGACAGGCAATAGACGGGACTATTATCTCTGCCGACGTAATACATTTGAATACATCTTTTGGCACATCTTTTGTCCCAAAGTCGTGTCAAACCATATCTCGACGTTCCCGACAGTACTGTCACGAAGTGGTCGGAAGCCATGCAATAGACTATTGAGTTGTGCGGGTCTTCCAAATTGATAACACTTAGGGTTGACATAGAGTTTAGTATAGTATCGGATCTAAAGAATAGTTACCATCTCTCGGGAGATCTGGTGTCCCAGAGTCTGATACAACTGTCGTAACCACAGCTCAAGACTTGTTGGTCTGATTCCCAGATCGAGTGCAGAACTCCGGCCCCTCTTTGGTGATGAACACCGAACTGAGTCAAGAGATGACAACTTTTGACGAAAAGTCAAATTAGTTTTGTTTCGATAGTCTTTCGGTTTCCATACGTTTCGATGTCATACATAAGGAGTGGTCTGAGAGGACCGCATCCGGCAGTGCCCACAATCAGACTCTTTAGGCACTGATTGGCCGAAACATTCCAAACCCTGTCGTTGACAACAACTGTGTTCTTGAGATCGAGTACTGAGTTCTTGTCATTGAGTGACCAGACTTTGAATGTCTTGTCTTTAGAACCGGAGACCAATAGATAGGGATCACAGAAGTCGACTGAATTGACATCACTTGAATGGAGTCTATTGTCGTAGAAAACACTTCGAGCACTGGATTTGTTCCAAACGACAAGCGATCCGTTCCGACCGCCGGAGACAACGAACTGCTTTGTGACCACAAACCGACAGATGTCTTGATTAGAGACCACATACTTATCCACGTATTGCTTATAAATGGATCCGTTTTTCAGATTCCGTTTGTATTTCAGTATTTCGTTGCCTTTGGTTAACCATAAGAACTGTCTTTCGAGACAAATCCACGGAAGATATCTATTGAAGAGATAATGGTTTTAATGGCAAAGACTATCACTTCTATTGATTCTGACCTCGATTTGTGTCTAATGAGACACTTCTCCCGATAGACACCATTCTTCCAATTAGCAGAGACTCTGCACTTCTCCAGAGCCGAGAGAAGACGTGACGACCGACTCTTAATTTGGTCGGAGCTCTGGTTTGTGGCCAAAGAGCCGAAGCTCTTCTCAAGCCATACATAGTTGTCATTCTTCAGCAACTGATACAACCGTTTGGAGCAAAGACTCAAAGATAACAAACATTTAATATCACAATAGTTTAGAATTAAGTAAAGAATATCTATCGGAAGGGTCTCTAAGGTTAACCATTCCTCCACTTCTTGTTCTGAAGATCTACTCATTAGGTCTCAAGTCGTGTCTCTAAAGTGTTGATCATTTGATGTTATTATAAGAGTAAGAGTTTGACTGAAATCGGATTAACTGTTAATTAATTATTAAAATTTAAATAAATTTATAACAAAATAGAGAAAAACGTAAACAAACCTCAAAACAAATGACTCAATAGAGGAGTGAATACACAGTGAAAGCCATTTAAAAGCCATTCGCGAGTGCTTTGTGTCAGCGCTTATGTCAAGGGATCAGATCTGAGTGACCACTGATGGCCTCTGAGAGTGATTCACTTCGGGTTAAAGTGTTATCAAAGTCAGTGAAGAAGAGTATTGAAAGACACCCGTTATTCAAAATATTGAAAGCCATCAAATGGTTTGACAAACGATTGGATCAATTGAGACAATTGTTTGAACCAATAACTACTGCCGAGTGAGTAATGTCTTTGATATATACCATAATTATTAAATGTTATCAAATGTTATCGTTTTTTAGGTACAAAGAAATAAAAGCCATAATCACTGAAATGAATGTCACTGTTATGTCAAAAGCCCTGAGCCTTGGACTCAACCCTTGGACCAAAGTTACCGATCAAAGAAGGCCCAGACGTTCGAAGAAGAGTCCAAATACTGGACAAATAATTTTGCGGTTCCATCAAAGTATTACTGCATTGAGTGACGACGTCTTTGCACTCAATTGCGAACCAGAAAATGGAAAGGAATACGACGAGTAAGTTATGACCAGAACATAATATTTATTACCTGATAATTGATAATTAAATTCTATCGATTAGTATCTATTGGGAAATGTATCGACTGATTGATAAGGTCCTCGAAAGTCGGATCTGGACTCATATCAGGCACATTCGGTTACTAAATTCCAAGAGCAGGGGAATGAAAAATAGTGGTATTCCTGGACGTCTATCGATTGTGATGGGAAGGCCTCCGAAGACATCACAAGAAATTTAATAGTCTTAACCATTTATCAATTATGTCTATAATCGAGGTATTGATTGCCGTTATGTCAGTTTCAGGTCATTGTAATACATATGCGATAGTTATCTAGATTTATAAGATTGAGATTTCTTAGATTTTTGTCTTAATTTTCCCTTAAATTTTGATCTCATTCTATATTTTTGATAATTAAACTTATATTCAACTGAAATGGAGTTCAAGTAATTTCTGGTCAAACTATATGTCCTAAAGTTTCCTATCAAGTGATACTTCAAGAGTCGTATAATTTTTCACTACATTTACCGAAGAGGATGTAGTATATGCATTAGTTTTCCACCCCCACCCCCCAAACCGAGGATTATTTGATTAATGTGAGGCGAACCGCCATCTTGGCCACTCTGATCGCCGATATCTCCTTATCTATCGTCGATTCTTCGCCCGTAAAGTCAACTCTTTCTGACTCATCCGAACCTATCGTCAGTCGAGTCATCCCTTACTGACTCTATTCTCATACTTCCTCTAAGTCACTACCGACTGATTCACACTTTAGATCCAGAGTTTCCGTACCTTTCGTCATATCTATGACTCAGGGATGGCGAATAGGGGGGATCCTAAACCCCCCCCTGGAGCCGAAAATTGACCAAAATCCCCCCTGGGAGAGGATCGATGGACCCCCCCCCCTTGGCCGGCGCGGCCGCCATTTTCGGCCGTTTTTGGCTAAATTTACCGTCGGGAACCGGATTTAGCCCTAATTTGAACTGGATTTAGCCACAATTAAGTTAATTAAGGCCAAATTAGCGTAATTAAGACCGAAATAAGCCGAATAGCGAAAGAACGGCTTAATTCTGTCATATTTAAGCTTAATTTAACTGGATTAAGCGGCCGCGGCCGCTAAATCTTGTTTCGGGGCCTCGGGAATTTTCCTATACCCTGACCCCCTCCCTGGAGCTGAGACCCATTTCCTATAGGCTGGACCCCCCCTGGACCCAATTCCATTCGCCATCCCTGCTATGACTATACGCATTCACAGTTTGTAATCCCTTTCAAACTCTGTTAAAACTCTGTATAAGTTTGTCAATACTTTCCAAACATATCTAAATAACAATAATAACGAGAATAGGATGGTGGCCTAAAGCTTTACCCCCACGAGATTTTTTGGTGGTAGACA
>JAQGAJ010000880.1:0-12095 GCA_034689365.1 Liebstadia similis
ATTGAAAAGTTAAATTTATTGCACCAAAAAGTGAAAACCTATGCCTTAACGATGGAACGTCTGAATACTAACTTCACTCTTAGACCTTTTGTCTAAAACTCTGCTGATTATGGCCTCAGTTTGAGACCCAAACGTCTGAACATTCTCTAGTCTTTGAGAATTATTCAACATATTGTAAGATCAAGAGTAAGAATTTTTATTAAAATCAGTACTCACAACAAAAAAAACATAACATTCATTGATTTATTTTTAAATTATTATTAGTTATCGGCAATTCAATATTATTTTTGACCGTTTTCTCAATCAATTTGACGAATTGCCTGATCTGAGAATGGGCTCACAAACCGTATCCCATCTTAAATGTATAACTCGTAAGAAATAAGGTATCGATTGTCCATCTATTGAAAGTACAGACATTTATTGAGCGACTGAGTGGACCCGATATTGGTATCTATTGCTGGAATCTCTTTCTTATGAATAACTACCAGTTCTATCTCTATATCGCAAACTCTGTCCAAACCTATCTATTAATCTATGATTTGGTTTAAATCAAGTCACATTAACTTGGTCTTCAATTTTCACTCTTTCTTGTTATCAACTAATTATAATCAGTGAAAGTTAATTAAACCGGAATCAAATACAGTACTTATATAACCGAAACCACTTTCACAGATCTTTATTCTATTTATTAGTTTATTAGTTTATGAAATCAAAGCTACTTATCATTCAATGTTATGTTTAGACCTCATCCAAACAACCTGTATGTGCAAGGTGTCAAAAAGGTGTCAAAAAGGTGATCAACTTTTTAATCTAACAAATAGTGAGTTTAGCTTTTGGAGAAATTATAATGTATTTGTTTATTAATTTGAAATGTTTCAATCTAGACAAGGGTCACAAAGGTCGGCAACGACAGAGGAGGTCCCGAGTTTTACCCTCATTTTTGCCCCCTGTAATGTCATTTCAATAGCATGGGCAAATAATTTCTATTTTCCTAGTGGGAGGGGGAATGTGTGACTTCCAAGACAAAAGGTTAAACCCCTCACTCCTCCTTGGTGACCGCTTCATCTAGATAAGTTCTCCAACGTAACCAACATAATAAATCACCATGCTGCACATTGACAACTTTCCTCTTACAATAGATAGATTGATGTTACAAAGACTGCTCCACTCTTGACGTGTGTCAGCACAAGCAGAGCATCTGTTGTGGATATTAATCGCCTATTACCTGTGCGATAGAGCTCTGGCAGAACAGATTGAGAGTTAAAACAATCGCTTTCGAGTCGAGTCTTGAGAAGGAAAAAAACAAAATGAGTGACAAATCGTTTGAAATCTATAACATCTTTGAGATCACTCAAAAGATACCAAAACCCATGGTTGAAGAGGTTCGGCAAAAGTTCCTCGAGAGGGCTAAACTATTGCCCGAACTCTACTATACCGCTGATGTGGAAAGGGTTCAGTCGGACGACTGGTCTGTTCGTAGATATCTCTATAGCTATAAATCCGATCCGGAGGTCAACAAAGGTTTGGAGGCTTTGGATAAAGCGATGAAATGGAGAAAGTCTTTCGGTGTCCTCGATATCAAGGTATCAAAAAACTCATAACTTATCTCATTTTAATAATTAGAAAAGACTAGACATCCTATAAACTTTCCCACTGTTTCCTCTTTGAAATATGTTTTGAGACAAAACAAAGTTATTATAATTATTTTTAATGGTTTGTCCTTCTATTTTAAACTTTGAACTTTTAATTTAATATCAAATTAACCAGACATCAAAAGATAGGCTAAACATGATTATTACTAAACACAAGTTGTATTTAGTAATCATGGTTAATTTTTTCATAAACGTAATTCAATTAAGCGACAACTTTATTAAAAATATCATGTTTAATTAATAAATGATCCTAATTTTCAATATATTCATAATTTCACTACTTTAGTGTAAAATTCATAGAGGGTTAAATGAATTTTAATGATCAACCAACCAGGTCAGGCAAACAAACAGGTTTAGTAGAGCAAAAAAATCTAAAATCTTATTTAAACAAGATGATTCAGCAAAATTTCCACCATGTTTACCCAACTTGATAAATAAAACTAATGATATTTCAATTTGAACACCTGATCAATTAGGAGACAGAATTTCCACGAGAGTTCTACCAATGCAACGGTGCGGCCCTCTATGGTAAGGACAAGAACGGGTCGCCGCTCTTCATAAGCCGGGCGAAGATGGTTAAGAAGTCCAAGACATGGTTACCGGTCACACAGAGAATGACAATTTACCATTTGGAAAAACATGACAGAGCTAACACTGGAAAAGGTATTATAATCTTGTTAATTTTCTATAAATTTCCATTTGAACATATTTAAAATCACCTGATAATTTAACCTTGAGGAAACAAATTGAAAAGCTTGATTGTTTCTTGAGAATCTAGCTAATTTCTTAGGAAACGCTAATGAGTCACACTCAAGATCATGTTATTAAGATCACCTTACTTACCTCACAATTATATCGATGATTTTTCCTCTTTCTAGGAATCACTGTACTGACAGACTGTCGAAAGTGTATTCCCAAGAATGTGGACACCGATGTCATGAAGTGGATGACTACAGTGGTCTACGACTACTACCCGGGTCTGGTCAATGCTACCATCATCTATAAGATGCCGGTTGTGTTAGAAGGGGTGTACAAAATGATCAAGTCTTGGCTCAACGAAGAACAGAATAAATACATCTACCTGGTTGACAAGAAGTCAGTTACCAAATACGTGAGCCTGGATCAGTTGCCAGAGTTCCTCAAGGGCACAAATACCCAGCCCTTCCGTCAGCCTATGCCCAACGGGATGCCGAGCATCCATGAGGTGGCCGAGAGAGTGGGCATTAAGAAGGAAAAGGCCGATAAAATGCAAAAGTGGTGCCAGAAGTTTATCGAAACCCAGTAAAGGATTTAATATATTGCAAATTATTTTAATCATGCAATTTTGTAAATCTATGATTTTTAAATAAAAATGTTTTCTAGATTTAAAGTCCCTGAAGCGACCCATTCCAAAGGCTCACGGGTCTCCGACTCTTCGGCACAGGTATCGGCACATCTCAATATGCTGAACAATTGTCGGTCCGCCGGCCCTCCAAATAACTTACTCTTTTGTTTGTTTGTATCTATAGTCGGTTTGAATCTAGCAATTGGTTTATATACCACTCCACTCAGAATATAAGACTCGCTGATCAGCCCTTTCTTCCCTTTCAACTCATTTTGACCCCTTCAGATCTTACGCCCCCTCATCGCTTCATACCTAGACCAGAGCCCAAACCAGAGCTCAACTAACAGATTCAATATTTTTTCTAACGTCAAAATGAAATGTTTATTAATTTTGATATTAAAAAAGGATTAATAATTATGTTAAGTGTTGAGTATTATTACAAGAATTGAATTTATTAATCACATGAAAGTCTAGTCTATGTTAGGATCGATCTCTTTCTTGCGGTAATACCAACATTGGTATACAATGAAAGCCAAGAAGGAAATGGTGAGCACAACCATAATCAGGTGCTCAACAAAGACAATCAGTTCGGCCATTATTTCCACAAAGGTTTCACTTTCTGATGGATTTGACGAACAGGAGAACAATGAATACAAAGTTTCGTTTTTCTGTAAATAATTAATTGAATTAAAGAATTGAAAATGAATTAAATTTCTAATTTTCATACAATTTCTGTGACAATACGTTCGTTAGGGTTGTATTGGTAATCATGGTATAGGAATATCCGGGGAGAGTCTCTGTCGGACAACAAATAGATATTTTTGTTTAACTCGAAGACAGAGAAGAATTGAAGGTTTGGTTTGATTCTAATGTATTTGTGGTCTTTTGTTTGAAGCCATCGATCGGTCTGAAGACTAAACCAAGTGATAGTCTTCTGTGAGTTACTAACGAAAACCAATTCGAAGGCTTGCGATCGGTATGCGACCAGATCTGTGTCGGCTGACCATTGGTCTGGTATAAGAGGCGATAGTCTGGGATTGGAGTCTGAATACCACGGAATCTCTTCTCCGGAAAGAAACTTATTTTCTCTCAGGAAATGAATGGCTTTCGTGTTATTCGCGTCGGGAATGACTAACATCTGGAGTTTGTATGCCTTCTGGAGTTGTGAACAGTAGTCCCGACTGATTGGCGCACATTTGGGCACAACTCTGATACTGAAACCGGCGGTGAAATTGTCTGCGGGTGTGAGCGCACAGGTATTAGACAGACATCACTACAATAAACTTACTGTTCCTATACTTCGGCATTATTTGTGTCTCTTTGATCCAACTCTTCGACAACAAGTCGTCTTTGAAAATGGAAGTGAAGTTATCTTTTCTAATCATAACACCGTTCGGATACATCTCTTGGTCATAGAAATTGAAACCAATGTCCAAGGATTGGGTTTCGCACATCTCATTCACAAAGTGATTGTCTTCGGAGGAATCAAAGACCAAAAGAGTGGTCAAAAGTGGTAATAAATTAATAGAAGAATGCATTTTACAGTCTATTGAATTGAATTTGATTCAAAATTACCCATTGTTACAATTTGTTGCTATTGCTCGTGATTAACATTTAGATGACTGCGGTTACTTGATATTGATCGTTGTCAAAATAAGAAGAATCCATGATTGAATTTTAAATTCATTAAGGTTAAACATGAAAGGAAATTTGATCAGGTGAATAGGGTTTGAAAATTGAATAAGGCAATTATAATACAGGTTAAAAAATCACTGTTTTAATAATTTTACCCTTTTTAAAATTCCTATACCATGTATACCAGGAATGCCCAAGGTGGGATCAGCCCAAAATCCCCCTGGAAAAATTTTGGACCTAAAATCCTGCCTGAGCTCTAAGCCAAAGGTCGACCTCCCCCTAGACTTTTGGCCAGCGCGGAGCGCCGGCCCCAAAATTGCTGTCCAGAACCGGATTTAAACTGAATTTAACTGGATTTAACCACAATTTAGCACAATTAAGCTTAAATTAACTTGATTATTGTTGTGCTCACCATTTGCTTCTTGACTTTTGATTATATACCATTATTTTGTTGGTATTATCGCAAGAAAGAGACCGTAAGAACTCGTAATATAAACTAGATTAATTAATTCAAATCTTTAATATCAATAAACAATTTATTCATATTAATCTTAATAATAATGAGTTATTATAATATTTAACACTAAATTAGTAATCATTTAATAAATATTAAATAACTAGATCATTTACCAAACCAATTGAGATTTAAAAGCTCTGAAACACCATGATGATTAAACAAATAATTATCAAAATGAACAGAAAGCCAAGGACATCTAATTCGGAACATCTAGATTAGTGTAAATGTATTGAGATCCATCATTATCAATTGTCAATTGTTTGTCAATCTAATTGAATTGTAGTTGTAGCAAGGTCTTTGATGTAAATTGAAATGTCAAAATGCACCTGGATGCGAGACAAATCATGGCGAGACAAATATCATTCGTTCCTTCCTAGAATTGAATTTAACTTAATTCAACTTGACAAATTATCCAAGATGACCATATCTAAAACCTATGATCGAAAACAATGACCATCCAAATCATAGAATACTTGATAAATCATGATTCCGGTCCAATTACATACATATATTGTACATGTATTGCCAAATGGGATATTTTTTGCCTATTTTGCGAACAAAAATAAAACCAATTTCGACAAACATGGTATCTGTCTATCAAATTAATGACGATTTCTATGAAATAATGATCAGACATATAAAGACCAGTGCAGTCATTCAGAGATCAGTCTAGTTCTAGTTGTTCTCCAGTTCTCAACACTTCCTAATTCACTCCAATAATGTCAACCCTTAGCGAACGAGTGGCCAACCCGTCCAAAGATCTGTTGGAAGAGGTGTTAAAATGCGATAGCGTTCAGAAGACTCTCTTATCGGGTGACCCGAGCGGTGACAATAAGTTGGTCTTCCAGAGAGCCTTTCGCGGAGCCGTTGAAATACAGGAAAGTGCGAAAAAGCGATTACCAAAGCTGCTAAGTAAACATTGTTACTTCACAATGGTAAATTATTAATACACTGATAATTTATTTTAAGACTACCCGGGATCCAAACCTGAGGAGAATGCCTTTGCTGAAAAGATGAACAGTGACTTACCCGCGGTTATGACCAAATATATAGAGGACTACAGGGCTGCCGTCGCACCCGTTCCCGACTCTATAATGTCGGAACCGCTCAGTCCTAGTGTCAAACGATATTTTCAACGGTACGACGATCTCATTGCGAAGGGCTCTCTCATACCTTTGCAAGTGGCAACTCTGGCCGCCTATGAGGTGCCCATCGCAATTCAGAACTACGTGGCGAACAACCCTTCCCACAAGCAAAGTATCTACACTGACCTGGCCACTTTGAAGCCACTTCAGTTGGATCAGGCAGTCGGAGCTATAAAGGGTTTCATCAATAATCGGGCCAATGAAGTGACCCCAGCCTTGGAGGCAGAGCTGATCGCCTTATATAGAGCGATCGTTCAGGATCAGGTCAACTGCGTTAAAGAATTCTATACCGGAAATCACATCCCATTGTGATTTAAACAATGATTTCCAGTCAGTTTAACTAATAATTGTCTAAAAATTATTATAAAATTATGATATTATGTATTATTAATCTTTATTAATAATTTGACGATAATTCTGACAATGGATTTGTTATCGATGAACCGAAACCATTTTAAAAATCTAAATTCAACTTGATAAATTAACAAGATCTTGGGCTAATTTCAAATCTGAGTGAGTATTTAATACATTGATCATATTGTTCATCAATCGATTGCGATGAGAATCACTTGAAGAAACATAAGGTATTGACATATAGGAAAATTATAATGTGAGAAGAATTGAAATTTGGGGGAAAATGAAACAAATGAGACAAACAAGGTGATCTATCCGTCAATCAAATTGACGTCGATGTCGAGGAAATAATGATCATCCATATAAAAACAAGTGCGGCTGTCATTAAGAGCTCAGTCTAATTGTTCGGCAGTTCTGATCACTTCCTAATTCCCTCCAATGATGTCAACTCTTAGCGAACGAGTGGCCAAACCGTCCAAAGATCTGTTGGAAGAAATATTCAAATGCGATACCGTTCAGAAGACTCTTCTATCGGGTGATCCGAGCGGTAATAATAAGCTTGTCTTTCAGAGAGCCTTTCGCGCGGCCGTCGAATTGAAGGAAAGGGCAAACAAGAGATTGGGCAAAATGCAAAGTAAACGTCCACAATGGTAAATTTGTGAATACTTTAATTAACTTATTTCTAGACTTCCCTGGAATGAAAGCCGACGAGAAAGCCTTTGCTGATAAATTGGTCAGTGACTACCCGAGTGCGGTCAGCAAATACATAGAGGACTTCAAGGCGGCCGTCGGACCGGTTCCCGATTCCATAATGTCGGCGCCGCTCAGCCCTAGTGTTCAACGATACCATCAACGGTACGACGAACTTCTGGATAAGGGCTCTGCCGTACACTCCAATGCTGCGACTCTGGCCTGCTATGAGATACCGGTCGCAATTCAAAACTATTTGGCGGCCAACCCTTCCCACAAGAAAAGTATCTACACTGACCTGGCCACTTTGAAGCCGCTCCAATTGGATCAGGCAATCTGTGCTCTGAAGGGTTTCCTCAATAATCGGGCCAATGAAGTGAACCCAGCCTTGGAGGCAGAGCTGATCGCCATATATAGAGAGTTCACTCAATATCAGCTGAACGCCCTCAAAGAATTCTATACCGGAAATCACATCCCATTGTGAATCAAACAATTATTTTTAGTCAATTGAACTAATAATCAATTGACAATCAATTTTATTAATGGCATGAAAATAATTATAGCAAAAAGATTTTTATTTCCTAATCTAAACATGTTAAGAAATAGAAATATTTAATTTAACTTGGTCATATGGTTTAATTTTATAATAATCTTTGTTAATTAAGACAATGTGAATATCCCTCTAATAGAAAATAATTAACAATAAATTAATAATAATGATTATGAATTTATGATCAGTTATAATAAATCCATGTTATTTTGAATATTTTCATCCTGTGCTTACATGAAATCACTTGAAATTTCCGTTTTTGATCAGGTTATAAAGTGCTGAATATATTATTAGGAAATGATTATTAATTAATTCTACGAAAAGTAATTAAAAGTGAAATTAATTTTCAAAAATTTAAATAACTTATAGAATTAAAAACTTTTCCCCTCTTTCTCTCTGTCTGTTTGTCAGCTAAATCCTGGAGACTCCAGAAAAATGCTATGCCCTGTACCCTCGGTCATGGAGCCGAGACTCATTTCAAATAGGCTTCTCCCTGGACCGAATTCCATTCTCCATCCCTGTTCTAGAATGAAAATCATGCATTTCTAAAAATTAATTTAATTTTTATCTGGGAATTTAAAAGACTGTATAAGTGATTGATAGTTAAGTACATTTAGTTTATATTTTGATGACTGTAAATGATTGTAAATTATCCCATGAGAGAGGTTTTCCTCAATGAAAAGTTCTATTATTGTTTACCCTTATCATTATTTTTTCGAGTCTAGCCGTTCATCGGATAATTTAATGAAGAGATAGCGACTTATATTCATAACCTGGTTATCAATGAAATTCTTTGACTTTTTTGCTGACATTTATTAAATTACTTTTATGTGAAATCAAGCCTTGATTATTCAAAAATTTATTCAGACAAAGTTAAATAGTAAAAAGCAAAAGGTTTCAGACAGAGATGCGTAAAGGGGGCCGCTCTGTATCCCCATGTAGTCGAAGTATGACATCCAGGATAAGAAAAAGGGAAACATTTGCTTCCTATAATTGAAATAACATTATAAGGGGTGTCAATGGGGAGGTAGTTTGTTTCTGGATGAACCCCCTGTCCCCTACCATCTGTCCTCTACCCCCTGTCCCCTACCTGTCCAACATTGCGCATCACTGGTTTCAACATAATAGATAACAAAATATTACAGTTGTATTACTAATAAAATCGATACTATTTACTTTGATGATTAATACCGGTACTTTTATTCAATAAAAACTAAATTCAAATATGATGAGTAACTTGATGATTTGGAGTTTTCCAAAATATCGGTAATATTTAATTCCCATATGAAATAAGTTGAGATTAAATACTTTCCGCCGATAAGAATGTTATCGAAAGGAATTTAAAATAATTTATTTAGTGCATAGAGTGATAAATCATTGATAAATTTGAATAAACGAGATATTTCATGACGACCTTGATCTTATAAAATGTATCAGTCTCTTACCGCTCCCTAACATTGTTGTTTTGACAGCTTTGCTTCTGTTTGTTGAACATTGAGCCCTCGCTCAGGGATCAGTTTCTTTCCTGGAAATGGCAACTCTTTACTACCGTCGGATCGATTGTCATAAAGATATGTTCAAACAGATCTCTCGAACCAAACCTTTATTTTAAATAAATTCCAAAATATTCCTAAATTCTGTGATTCTATGACAACAAATGTAAACCAGAATCAAAGCGAATGTTTTACAAGAATTTTAAACAAGAATTTGGACGAAGAATGGGTTAGAAATTGATATTCTGTTACAATGATCTTAGAATAAACCAAAATGTTTAAACATGATTAATTATCTTAAAATTCGTCTCATCTTTTGACGCCATCGAAACCAACTAGTTATTAGTGAACTGAAGAATCTTTGATCTTAAAAATATTCTTAAGTTTGCACAAAGTCTATAGTGTTTTCACTTTTGTGATAACTAATCAAAAACTAATTACATTTAATTACGTGTCTTATAATTAACGACAATTGAGTGCAAATTACAGATAATTCAGTGATGTATTGCGTGAGCCCTATCATGAGCTGGCCCTCAATCAAAAGACCTGTTCTCTTCTAATTCTGTTACTTTTATCAATGGCGATTAGGGTTGGCAAATCTCATCACAAATGCTTGATAGGGAAACTTAAGTGAAATTCCAGTTTCTTTTAGAGCTTACAACCTTAACGGATACTTCACCACGAGTCTAGACATCCCTGAATAGATTTCCTAATGAATAATAGATTATTCATCTTCTCAATACCTGATTATCACTTTCAAGTGTTTGGCACTTGGACTGACCTCATCTCCTCGAAAACAATCGTCATTATTGATCTAGATTAAGTCATTACGATAATGTTTCACTCCTAGTCTGAAAGTATTAAGCTCTTTTATATTGTATAAATTACAACTACTCTTACATCGATTCCGTCAATCGTCTACAACAATAGCTAAATGAGTAATGAAATTAATGAAACTCAAGATATCCGACGAAATACAGATCAAGTGTTTCACATCCGATCCACAAATAGCTTAAGACAATCAATAGAAAACATATTTATTGACTAATCAATTTGTACTTTTCCTACATTACAAATAATCAAGCAATTCATTTGTTTCATTATACCAAACCTAATACCTTTGGACATCTCTGATATTGGAAAAGATTGCATATCTCTTGAGTATACTATTAAACGACGATAAAAAACGATTTTTTAGTACATTTGAATAAACAGGGCTTTTGTGGAGCAAAGAGCAGATTGCACATGCACATTTGCCACTTTTGTGATTGATATAAAGGCAAGGGTACCACTCTCTGGGACACTCTAACAGTCGGACAGCCCTACAGTTGGTTCACTCGTCGAACAGCTATAATACTCTACTATCGATCTTCACTTCTCATCAACTGATCAACCGATCAATTACTGACAAAACAATGGCAACTCTTAGCGAACGTGTGATCAACGCCAACAACGACATTGTCAAACAGATCCAGAACAGTGATTACGTCCAGAAGGTTCTGCTCACCGGCGATGTCAGCGGTGCCAATAAGGCTGTGTTCCAGAGAATCCTCGCCATCGCAAAGCAGGTGAAGACTATCACTGAGAAGACAATGCCCAAAGTTCTTGGTATGTCTTACTTGTTATAAAGTATTTTTGATGAAACTCATCATTTGTTTTTATGAATAGGCATTCCTGGTCTGAAACCCGAGGAAAAGGCATTCTTCGAGAAGTTGATCTCTGAAATGCCGGCCAAAACCGACCAATACATCCAGGAATTCGAGGCCGCCGTCGGTCCCGTTCCCGACTCCGTACTGTCGCCAGACATCGCTAAGAGTGTTGAGGAACGCGTCCAACGATTCAATGATCTCATTGCCAAGGGCTCAGTCGTCCATCTGTTGGCTGTTTCCCTACCCGGATATGTGATCCCAGTGGCCCTTCAGAACTACTTGGCCTCCAACCCGTCCTATAAGGACAACGTCTACACTAATCTGGCGCTCAGAAAATCTCTTGGTATGGACAGAACTGTTGAGGTGATGAAGGGTTTCCTCAACAGCCGGGCCGGTGAAGTGGACGCGACCGTCGAGGCAGAGCTGACCGGTCTCTACCGACGGGTGGCTGAAACCCAACTGAAGGCCTCCGAAAAGATCTATTCCGGAAACTAATTAAGAATTCTAACGATTGTTGTGATGGAAACGAATCCGTGTTTTGATGTTTTGCAAAGTTTATAAAACTATTAAACACTACTAAACAACACTAATTAAGATCTTGTATTGATTTCACATTATGTTAGCAAATCTGAAACTTTACTTCAAATGCAATAAATCGAAAATTTTAATAATAATAATAATAATAATTAATTAAATTCTGTAAATAGTATACTATTCTGTGATTCCGTTACAACAGATGTCACCGAAGAAGGTTTGCAATACTTCTGACGTAAAATAAGTGAAACCTATTTATAATCACAATTAACTCAAACAAACCATTGATTAAAATGAATTTAATCAATACTTCTGTCTAAAAGTCAAATTTCAATTCATCTAATCAAACGGTTATTTTCCTCAAGTATGTTAAGATCATTCATCAAGATTAAATTGATTAAGAATAAGTCTGATTAAATATTTGTCTGGCTATAAATTATAATAAGGGCTGTTTTAATAACTTTGTTACCAAAAAAGGTTTGAGTTTATAGATATAATACAATTCTAGAGATATTTAATTAAATGTATATAATTATAAATAGATCGGAAGAG
>JAQGAJ010000881.1:0-12093 GCA_034689365.1 Liebstadia similis
TTACATTTTGAATGAAATTTAATTATATTTTGAAAAAATAAATGCAAATTAATTTCAAATTAATTAAAAATGTCGATTCGTTTCAATAATAATTACAATAACTATTAAAATTAGATTAAATGCATTAAGACTTGCAAAGTTCGTCCGACTCGTGAGGACTGAGGAGGTCATTGACGGCTCTTATGATCACAAAGATGGACATCATTGCACCCAAGAGTATAATCAAAAGTCCCCAAAGCAATAGACAGAGCATAAGCCCTCTGTTGGGAGTGAAGGCGTTCTCGAGTCGCCGTCGGGCCAGAGCTACCATACAAAGACCCGGGAATATGAATGAATTACAGGCACCGATCGCTCCCAAGAACTGAATGGAAATGGTTATATTGGGAGTGACTATGGCCAGAATCAGTGCCACCACATTCCAGGTGCTGGTTATGCCGATTCTGTAGAAGAGTTCTCTCGTAGTGGTGTCGCCATCGATCACATTCTGGTTGGGAACCAGCAATCGGTAAATAGTGTCCCGACCGCAGAGTACGATCTGAGGATAGGTTGTGACCATTTTGACGACCAGAGCCAGGATTCCGATAACTACTATCGGGTCGTAGGCGTCATACATTTGCATTATGTCAGCCGAAACGGTTGAACCAAAAGTCAAGTAACCGGTTGTCCCACTAATGCAATAGAGAACCAGAAGAATGGACAGCGCCATAGCCGTGGACTTCGAGAAGTTAGAGATTGTTCGCTCTCTTAAGCACGTATAGACTGGAACAACCAATTCGTGTGTTTGATAGGCCAGACATACGACGGGGACGGCCGCCAATACTGTGAACACACTTCGATTCTCGGGCTTTACTTCGGGAGGCTTTCGGTCCAAAACAAAGTATTCGTAAACACTTATAAATATGATATAAAACATCGCAACGATTCCTACAATTGATGAGAAGTTGATTAGAATAAGACATTTTAGGATTTGATAGATTACCCAATATATTGAAGTGTTTGAGAAATTCAAGATTTTTGAAGTAACACATCGGCCAAATGAGTCCGATCCCGACCACCGAAATAGTGAACTGTCGGCTCAGATAGAAGTAGTCGCAGAAGTGGTCGCCATAAAAGGTGGCGAATATACGGTCGAATTGATCGCCGATTATAACCAAAAATGTGACACAAATTCCGAAACAAGATATGAGTATAGAGAGTGCGGCCATGTCTTTGACTCTTTTGCCGCACATTGAGTACAGAACTTCGTGATAGGAATTATCGCCTTTGATGTTCGAACAATAGACCAGAATCAGCATTGTTGATGATAATATGATGAGAACAAAGAACTGCACAACTGTGGCCAAACCAATTCCTCCGAGTCGGTCGTACGCAACGGGAAAGTTGAGAATACCAGCCCCGAGAGCGGCGCTGACCAATAAAAACCCGCCGACCACCCAATTGGCGCCGCCGTGCAATTGTTCGAGGTATGAGCCCCGACGGGCCGGCACTTTCCCGCCGCCGCGATTCCTCTCTCGGTATTGTTTAAGTAATGCCGTGCTCTCCGATCCCATATCGCCCGGAGTTCCGCAATATTCTTCACGAATACTCCTATCAATTAAATTACGTCTTCGTTAATAACATTTTCAATAAACTTTTGATTTTCAATCGATGAAAAAGTTTAGATCAAAAACAATACAAAATAAATATTTAAATCAATTCTTACATCAATTTTCCGGTATTTTCCATAGTCTTCAGCGATTCAGTGATGGCTTGCTTTGTCTCAACGATAACGTCAGTCCTTTCGGCGAAAGACACTGAAAGACCTCTTTTATGGCTGCGGACACTTTCGGTCTTCGGGTCCAACAGAATTGCCTCATGGCTTCGAGTGAAGTCACTCTTCGGATCCATAATTACAAATGAAAAATATTTTGATTTTTTTCAAAACTTAATTCAAACTAAAACTTTTACTCCAAATGAATAATCGAATAAAAGATAACTTTATTTATAAAAGTAAATGTAATTTAAATTATTTTCATTTTAAACATTTTTGTTAAAAACATTTGATTTGAAAAAAACTGCGGAAAGCGTTTGGGAACTCAAATAATTTTATAGAAGAGATCGGAACTAATAGTCAATCGATCGAAGCATTGATTTATTTAAATGCTTTGATTTAATTTCGTTTATAGTCTAATAACACAAAACCAAACACTTCGACAATAGTTTTCTTTCATCGCCAGAATATATTGATATCTATTATTCTAATTCTTATCATTCCTTATCTCAAGTCTTCAGATCTGTTTATTCACAGATTCCAAAGAACTCTTACAACGATTGGAAGTCAACTAATCTATCGAAACGTCTGTCTCTCAGAGCTATAATATGTTTGTCCTTAAGTTTTGATGATTACTACAGACTCTGTCTGTTTGTCACACAATTCGTGAGCCATAACTTCAAGAGTATTCTTATCGGAAATAATAATTTATATCAATTACAGAAGATTTTTGTTAAAGAAATCAATTAAATTGAACTAAACTGAGAACCATTTGCAAAAACATCTGTAATTTGAGGTTAATTTTGATTTAATAGCGATTGAAATAGCATTTCAGTAAATTTATAAAGGGTTTAATCAACTATCGAAACAATTAAACTAAGTTATCATCAAAATGAGAGAATTAAAAATGGTTTATCTCTAAATTGGTTACTCTCGATATCGTCCGATTGTTTCCAAGTGTGTGATAGTTCTAAATGAAAGCCCATTGTGATTGCTGTTACCGATACCGAACTGTAACGCAATTCGGTAGACAGTGGGCGCTCAACAGTAGACATAAGTATGTAATCGCTGTCCAAATGTTCTTAACTGTCATTAAAGTTATCGGAACTCAATTGAAATGTTTATATTCAAAGTTCAAAGTTGTGTATAATTTCCTTAACCTTATTAACGGAACATTTTATGGATCAGTATTTTGTAATCGCAATCAATTGACCCAAAAATACTTTTCTCGGCAGACTTCGGCAAAACCCGACTATCACTCCTATATATCACTATCGATATCACGAATTACCAGAACTATCAACTGATAATAGTCTTCACTGATAAACACATTTAATCATATGATTACTAAAACTAAAATTCGATAAATATTTGAATCGATTTTTTTTTTATTCACTAATCTTTTTAATAATAATATTTAAGATATTTTAAAATTCATTGAACTCTTGGATGAGAATGCTATTTATGTTCACATCCGTAGGTCTCGGGTCCCTGTCCTGTGCCATAGAGTCCGTGACTGATAGCTCTGAGCATTGGATATGTGACGGAACAGCACTTCTTGTTGAAGTCATCCTGACTTATCTCCCATACAATTATACCTCCAAACCCATTGTCTTTAACCCATTTGCTTTTGCTATTAGAATAGAGTTAATTAGCTTTCAATTAAATTAATAGATTCGGTTAAAAGTACTCATAAGCAGCGTATGGGTCGTCATATCCAACCCAAAGGTCATTGTGGTAAGCGATCGGGTCGTGACCGTTGTCTGACTGCTCTTTAGTCCAGCCCTGGTTCTTAACGAGGTTACAAACTTCTCGGTAAAATCCATTGTCACCCTCTCCACCGGGAGTTTTTCCTTCGCCCAGAATGGGTGCTCCGACTCCGTGCTTGTTCTTATCGGCCAATTTGAAAGTGTGTCCATAGAAAGGAACGCCCATCAGAACCTTTTCCTTAGGAATGCCTTTACTGGAAAAGTATTGGACAGAACTGATGCACATCGAGAGCTTTGAGTGATGGCCAGTCTTGTGGTCCCAAACGCCGGCGTCATCGTAGGTCATGACACTTACATAATCTAAGTTTCTGTTGGAATAATCATCGTTAGGATTATTACAATAATCATAAAAATTGGTGAAATTCTGTCATTTAATTCAAATTTCATGAAAATTCTTACTCTCCGAGTGTCTTAAAGTCATAAGCCTTGTCCGCAACCTCTCCGCCCGATATGACGGCCGCCGATACTGAGAATCTC
Source organism: Liebstadia similis (assembly GCA_034689365.1). Lineage (NCBI taxonomy): Eukaryota > Metazoa > Arthropoda > Arachnida > Sarcoptiformes > Liebstadiidae > Liebstadia > Liebstadia similis. Next base: position 3,997 of record JAQGAJ010000881.1, read on the forward strand.
GGGGTTTCTTTATTGAAAGCGGTTCTCAATTCCTGAAAAATGTAATGTAATTCTTGCAAAACCTAATTGATTGCAAACCTGCACAAACTTTCCAAAATTCTGGCGATCAGATTCGGGTCCTTTACTACAATCTCCGTTCCAACATAAGGGATATTCCCAGTCGAGGTCGAGACCATCGAATTGGTATTTATGCAAATATTGAATCGTGTTTTTGATGAACTGTTCTCTAAGAGAAGGGTTATTAACCAATTTGGAGAACTTTTCATCGGGAGCTCCGGCGCCACCCAAAGAGACGACCACTTTTAGGTCGGGATTCTTCTTCTTTAGAGCATTCAGTCTCTTATAAACTTCGGGTTGAGGTCCGGCACTGTCTCGGATCACATTGTTCTTGTCGTCGAGTTCGTGGAAGGCATGATGAATGTGAGTGCAAAGGGTTGGATCGATGTCTTCGGGAGTGTGCTTATTGTTATCGTCATCGATCCTCCAGTTCGGCCAATAACAGATCACTTTCGCCTTTTCAGCGCTAAAGTGACCGCAGATTTGAATAGAAATGAGAACTAAAATCAACAAAAATTTCATTTTTGATGATTTTGAAAATAAAAATTATTGATTGAAATTCAATTTAAATACTCAAAAAATAGTCGATAACCACTTCATTTATCTCAGAATTGTGAGCACCTGTTCGTTCATCACCTGTGCTTTCATATGAGGCACAATTCTGTGACAAGAATTGTCTTTCATATCCGGGATTTTTAATGTAAATCGATGTCAATATCTATTTGTAATAATCAACTTTAAAAGTCGATGCGAAACATTCATATTGTGTTTAGTTATTTAATGCATTTTCTGATTTTTAGTTTTCAAACAATTTCTAAAAACATTTCAATTTGAAAACTCATATCGATATTAGAACAAACTTCAAGGTGAGACCAACGGATTCTCTGAGAACTTGAAGGGAACGTTGAATTCCGATAAAGTTTTGTGATTAATGAATGAAAATTGTTTTTTGTCTCAAATTATGAAATACTATTGGAATCACCAAAAGATGAGCGGAAGAAACGTTTTGGTGGTTTCGGTGTTCGTAAACAATAAATCAATCATTTAATGTTTAAATTATCAATTGATTCGACACTTAATTGATTTATTGATATCAATGTTTTTGTTGTAAAATAAACCATTGGTTACAAATCAATTGAAATGATGATGAAGTTGAAGGTCTTTATCCGCGGCCAACAAACTAATACCAGATTGTCATTAGATTGTCATTAGATAACAATTACATGTATATGACCTTCAATACAGATAATTCAATGTACAAGTACTGAGAGATTACAAAAACTCAATCAAAATAAAACGATAGCAACGATTGGTTTGGATGTGTCGGACCCTCTGGTGGTCACACTTCGGGGAAACTGTCGAAGAGCTGGACGAGAGGCAGGAAAAACGATTTGGTCCTTGACTTCGGGTCGTTCTTCACTTTGAATCCATTGAATTGATCGCATTTGTCTGACTCGGAGTTGTATTCATTGCAGACCAGATTCAGAGAATTACCGCTAATCGACTCAACGAACCGAATGGCGATCTCGACCTGTCTTTCACTACAAATCTTCACCTTATCGTTGATCCGATTCATGCATACGTTCTTCTTGTGATAAGCGCTGTCAAAGAATGATTGACTTTAAGATTATATTCAAGAACACAACTACTATTTAAAATTGAGGTGAGAAGATATTTGTCTACCCTTACCAACAGGCCATTGGGATCTTGATCTTGTTGTCCACTTGTTTCAAACTGACGAAGTTGTCGATCGTGTGATTGTAACACTTCTGGATCTCAGCGCTGGCTTTGTTCAGACATTTTGATGATTCCATCATTTCTTGAAGTCGTTTGTTCTTTGACTTTGAACGGCATAACTGATTGAATGTCTTTTTAGCCGAATAGAGGGTTATAGACATCACTTGTTTGACCAAACCTTTCATACAGTTTTTGTTCAATTTCTCGAGTTTACTGATCATTGCTTTTGTGTCACTGAAAGAGAAGTTAGGAAACAGTTATCGATTGAAATGGTTTAATATATTTTCATCGATTTATTAAAAGTTATAAAACGAATAATTACTCGCAATATTTGGCGACTTCATTGGACACTTCGGGAAACTTTCGGCCAGAGTTACCGAATGTCAAAAGTTTGGCGATCAATGCGTCGATGTCTTTGAACGTCTTATTACCGCATTTTATGGAATTGGATGTCGAGTCGGTTTGACTCTGGACAGCGTTGGAGCACAGGAACAGACAAATCGAAATACTCACTAATATATTAACCATCAATGAGTTTATGGAAGTCATGGCTGGAAATCGTAATATCAAAGAGTAATGAAATACAAGTATAATAATTGTCTCAAATAACTTAATAACTGTTCGCCAAATAAAAAGAATAAAAATAAAAGTTTGAGAAAGAATTTCACGAATTTTTAATTGAAACCCATTTATCCGTATTATAGAAAGTACTAAACGACACAGTTTTATTACTTATGACTTGACTTTAACACAATTTCTTCATTGAATTTCTCAACATTCACTCGAATAAACATTTAATCAAATGGTTTTGATTTAAAATTTTAGGATTTAAAAGAAGTAAAAATCCTTCTCCAAGTTCATTATAAACATGTATTTTCATTGTAAATGCTTTTTAAGTGAATTATGCTTTCGGTCATCTTTTCATAGCTTTCTGTCGATTCAATTAAAGCTAATTCAATGACGATTTTAAAACCAATAATTATTTCCTCTTCTTTTGAATGATAGACGAGTTTAGACTTTAAATCGAAAACAGTTTAACATTAATTTGATATAAGAATTTTCGTTTGTTTTCTATCATTTAATTAAAGTAATTAAAAGTAATGAGAATTAGGTTTTTCTTCTCTTTTCTGATTCAATATAATTATTAATTGTATTGTTTTGAATGTCTATTCACTCATAAAGTGTTTAATAAGCTATAAGTTTTAAAATATTGAGCTCAAGGATCGTATTTTGCGATTAGGGTCTGAGAAATGAAAGACTGTCAGCACTTTAAATGTGATTCGAATTCATAACTTTCATAAATAATTCTTATATAAACTATTATTACAGACAGATGTTGCCCATTGTGGTCAATGTCACCATAAGGTCATCCGACCAGTGGGTGAAGGTTAACGATTCTCGCGGCCATTCTTCTAAGGAACAGAGGACTCGTCGGCCTCTGGGTATATGTTCAGTATTGGAAATGGTTTCGAGTGATTGAATGATTTTATTTTTGATTAAAATTGAAGGAATCAAAGATAAGATATTTTTATTGGGTTAACCATTCGGGTAATTGATTTTGTTGAGGATATTCTCTTCAATAATATCAAGTCAATGGCCTTTACCTCAGATAAACAATAACTTCTTTAATGACTTCATGTCTTTCATCTCAATAACTCGTAATTGACGTCAAATGGAAGGGTATTTCATGAATGGAAAGGGAGGTTAGCGTCGATGAGGTGACAGATTTGAAGGTTTGATATCTTATAAAAAAATTTGAATAAAATATAGTATAAAATAAAATAATAAACCTTCAAATCAAACAATAAATAAATTTAGCGAAAACACAATTATATTATCATTTATTGGAATTTTTGTCCTCAGGAAGTGTTTCAAAGAGTTGAAGGAAAGCAACGATCATTGATTTGGTTCGCCTCTGATTCTTGCGTTTTTTGGGTGCTTTCAGAGCCGAACATTTGTCGGTCTCCGAAGTGTAGTCACCGCACGCGAAGTTCAATGAATTACCGATAATTGAATCGATAAAACGAGTGGTCAGTTGAGAGTCTTCTTCAGTACAGATGTCCACTTTGTCCACGATTCGGGATATGCAGTCTTTGAGTTTTGTTACTTCGCTGTTAAATGAATCAAAAATTTTAATTATAGTTATTATTATTCAAAGTAATTACGGAATAGAGTTAAATACATATTTAAATATCTACTAAAAAGGAAATCCAAGAAATCGTTAATTATCTGATCAAATATCACATTCTTTTATAATTACTTAATAAACAAATTGTATCGAAAGGATTTAATTCATACCAACACGCCATCGGAATTCTCTTCTTTTCTTCTGCCCATTGAATACCTAACAAATTGTCGATTCCTTTTGTGAAGCATTTACTGATCAGATTCGATGCTTTGTTAACGCATTTGGCCGAAGCGAAGTTGGCCGGAGTGACATCGGGATTGGCTTTACCGCAGTTCTTCTTCATCTTTTTGGTTATGGTATACATTCCGACGGATATCATATTCTTTGCTAATCCTTTCAAACAGTTTTTGGTTAGTTTTTCGATCGATTCGAGCAATGATTTTGTTTCACTGAAACAATTGAAATATTGATCAAACAATTCGCGAGTTTAGTCCAATTACTTGCAATATTTTGGTATTTGATCAAAAGATTCGGGGAATTTGCGGCCAGAATTGCCGTAAGTGGTCAGTCGGGACACTAAGTCATCGACTCTTTTCACTGTATTGTCGTCACACTTGACATCAGACAGAGATTCTGTTTTCGCACTGAAGCCAAACCAAAATTTGATGAATAGCGTCAACAGAATCGCTAACATAAACATTAAATTCATTTTTTAATGATTTACAAATAATTAATTAAAAAATAGAAACGATTTGATACGAAGTCTTGCGAATCAATGGCAGGAATGTTGAATACGAAGTGTTGAATACGAAGAATCGGTTCAAATCGATAAGAATTTGTGTCATAATTAGAGATTATATCGAAAGCGAAACTGATTTGATGTCAAAAATCATATAAAAATATCGAAAAATCTCTACTTTTATATCAGTTTAAGTCAAAAACTCGTTTCGATTTTTTTTAAAATTCACTTCTTTTGCAAAATTCAAACTTAAAATTATTTCTATGATTATAATTATCTAACAATTTATGAAATTTACTATAAAATAGATTTGAATCGATAGAAATAAGGATTAGAGATTAGATCTGATGTCAAGGCTGTTCCCAAACGATCGGTTCCCACCTTATCAGACAATATACCCATTTTGACCGAACACTTGTTTTTGTTTGAATTTCTCTTATTCTAAAAAATTCTTTAATTATAATATGATTTGATTTGAAGAACAATAAAACATAAGTTTGTATTTTCTTGCCGTTCAGTTCATCCCATTTGTCCTTAATTTTCAATTTCAGAAAAACTGATTATTAGGTTTTGAAATGTTTTATAACTGCATTCATATTTCGGTCAATGAATGTCGAATCGAATGAACGTCTATTTGTTGAATAAATCGATTTCCAGATTATTGAACGATGGCTTCTCTTGGATAGCATTCGGGAAATCGAAATCAATTCATACGATTATCAAATCAAATGTGAATTTTCTGAAATCAAAGTTTGGTTTAAAATTTTTTATTTATTTTGAAAGTATTTATTGAAAGTTTGGGAAAATTGTATTTTCCTTAAACAAAGTTCGCATTTATTTTTCCAAAGGTTCGAGAATTCGCACAAATTGTCAGATATCGAGGTAAACAATAAAAGTCTATTAAACCTAATATTTATTGAAACAGATTTGATTGAATCGAAGTTCTGTCGAAAGGTGTCGAAGAATGACAAAGTGATCAAAGGATCAAATGACAAAGTTATCGAGTGATCGAATCTTATGATCGAAAAGATTCGGCAAAAATGAAAATAATTTAATCACAGAATTCATTAATCAATTTGTAATCATTTTTCCTGTTCTACTTCGGGAAAGCTTTCGATGAGAAAAAGGAATGCCATTATCAGTGATTTGGGTCGCTTCTGACTCTTTTTCTTCTTCGGGATCACTAGTTTCGAACACTTGTCGTTGTTGTCGATGTATTCCCCGCACGTCAACAGATTTACCGCATTTCCGATAATAGAGTCAATGAAACGATTGGTCGCTTCGATGTTCTTCTCATTACAGAACTCTATGTTCTTCTGGACGTCTTCGACACACGACCGCAGTCGAGGTAATTCACTGTTTTTGAATTGAAGTTATCTCGATTAATGTCAATGTTATAATGGCTTCAATTGAATGGTCAATAAATGGGCGATTCTATGAAATTCTATTAAATATTGACTAATTTAAATCGAAATAAGGTTAGACTTAAAACTTTTGGTTTACTTTTATGCCAATTAAACAAATCTAACAAATAATTGAAAAGTGACCAAAACGTCAATCATTGCGTGTTTTTACCAATTTTAATAAATAATTAGCTCTTGATTTTTGTTATAACTTATAACCCCTTTACTCAGCAAAATCGCACTAAATTTATTATATTTTGAACAATTGTTTTCCTAAATATCATAAGATTCAAACAAAAATGCAATAAAATAAAAAATAGTAATCAAGATACTGACCAACAGGCCATTGGAATCTTTTGCTTTTCTACAGCGAATTGCATTCCCAATAATTGATCGATGCTTTTGCCGAAACATTTTCCGACCTGTTTTAAGATATCGAGGAAATTATTGTTGAAATTGATTGACAGCGACTGACCTGAGTCTGGACAGCATTTATACATTTGGCCGCTTCGAAGTATTCGGGCAATAGTTTGTTGTTTTTGCGGCACAACTGACGGATCACTGACTTTACAGTAAATATACTCACCGTTAGAACCCTTTTCGACAATCCTTCCAAACACTTCTTATTTAGACCATCGATGTTCTCAACCAAAGACTTGCTTTCACTTAATGTAATAAAAAATGATTTAGTCTTGAATTCCTTCGAAGGAGTTGTTAATAGTAACCGAAGTAACTTAAAAGGGAAAGATTGAAAAGCATATACATTATGATAGGGTAGTGATGATCGAAAGGGACACTTAGTATCACTTTGTTTACAAACACAAAAACATTATTGATCTTGATTAGTTGTCAAACCAAATATCAAACGATTGTGTTTCAATAGTACAAATAATGGTTTTAATGAAGTTTACCATGAACAAATCCAAATTCAACTCAAATAGAATTAGTGAGATCCTATAAACAAGGTGAGAATACCTTCACTCTGTTTTCAAAGGAAAAATGTGATAATGTCTATGATAGTGTGAACCCCTTGAAAAATTTGCGGATTTGATTCATAATGGAAAATTTGTTTGAGGTTAGTAATTCAATTTATAATCAAATGGTATGGGAAGTGAAATATAAAACGTAAGTCAATACTTGCAATATTTAGGCAATTGTTCGGAATTTTCTGGAAATTTTCGGCCGGAATTGCCATAAGTAGTCACTTTTGCCAATAACTCGTCCACTCTTTTACGCGAATTTTTAGCACACGTTTGCTTAGAAGAGGTTTTGTCGTCTTTCGATTGTGTCCTTACGTTAACCACAATCAGTGAAACCAAACAAACTATTAATAAACAATTAAACTTCGGTAAAGTCATCGTCAGTTGAATCAGAGAAGACTTTTGAAAGACTGAGTGACAAAAGACTTCATCACAAGTCTAATGTCTTTTATATATAGTCCTGAAAACCTTTCAAATAATCGAAATCTCATTAAATGAAAAAAAATCATTATTTTTGTGGATTAGTTTCAACACAAACATTGTATCAAAACATTAGTAAATCGACAAAAACTTATGTAATTTTCTTTGAATAATCATATTTTCGGTGAAGAACTTCGACGATAATCCAGAGATAAGGCGAAAGTGGGGGAAAGGGATAGAAAAATATAAGCCAAGGGTAGAGTTCCGTAATATTTAATGATTGTTTGATTAAAAAGATTTGATCCTTGGTCTGATCTGAGCCTTGGTCTTAAAAATAGCAATTTTATTCTTTTGTTTTCACCTGAGTTGAATTTGAGAATGAAAATTACCAATAAGAATGATAAATTTGAATTTAATCATTATTTTAATTATTGTTTTCAATTTCAATGAACTACTTTTGAATGTAATTGTCAGTAAATTGATTTTCATCACGCGCTCTGTGTTTGAATGAAAGCGACAACAAATTCGAGTGAGAAATGTAAACTAGATTTGACAAAAGAGAAGGACACTTATGTTGATATTCTAAGTGTACGCGATTTGATTGATCTGATTATCTCCGACTCTATTTTGAAT
>JAQGAJ010000882.1:0-12093 GCA_034689365.1 Liebstadia similis
TATTTTGGGCGAACATATCGTATCACATAATAGGCTCTTTGGTAACCAAGTTATCAATAATAGGGATGCGATGGACAGAAGACCGGCGCTGACCAGAGAAGGACTTATTCTTTGCCCAAAATAGCAATCATTAACTTCAATGAAAACAACAAATCTCTGAAGAGTAGAGAAGAGTAGAGAAGAGGTTCGCGAGTGTCGACTCTTATTGTCTTTGGGATCAAATTTCATTAAAAATGAAACAAAACTGAAAATCATTTTTTAAGAACCGTTTTCTTCTTCTCATCCGATCGTTATTGGAGTCATTATTTTTAAATAAGAAGTTCAGTTTCTGAGCCCTTACGAGCCCTTCCGAACCGACAGACTCGCCGTAAGCCTATCGACAGAGTATTAAAACTCTTAAAACTATTTCTTTTGTTTCTCTAATCTGAGTATAGATTCAGTGAAATAGTGGGTAATAAACGAAACCATAAAAAGAGTTTTCTTTGGCTTTTCTTCGGGTATCGAAACACTGACTGATCTATGATTTCAGTAAAAGTTTAATGAATTTTTATGTTTAGTCTGTTATTTAGCGTTGAATTTATGTTATTTCACAATAGATTTAATACATTCTCTCGTATGAGACGATTGAGACCATTGAACGCATTGCTTAACCGACGACTTGACTCTACTTTATTATCATTACAAAGAATGTTAGACTAAGAAAGAGACTGAATATAAGCATAACATATACTGTAAGTGGAATAAGGGTCTAGTGATTTGATTTTCCAAGAAATTTAAGTCTTATTACACGTCATTCCGGGATATTTTGAAATATGATACCATTTTTTAGTCGGTAGAGCATAGAGAACAGGCTTTAATAAAATTGATTGTTATCTTCTAAGACCACCACTTCTATAGACTTGTATAGACTTTTCTCAATAAGTTATTAAATTCTTTTTTCATAATTTCCATCCAATTCGAGCCAATTTGACGCCGGATTTAGATCTTGTATTCAAATATATCAAACAAATTATGTCAAAAATTGCAATTTCAAAGCGAAATAAGCCCTAGAATTCGAGTTAATTATATTGGATTTTGAGAATTTAGCCGACAATTCACTCATTATATCCAGAAATGCCTAAAACTTTTGACATTTCAATTGACATTAGACTCGAATCAAAACTCGAAATAGTTTTTATGAATTTTAATAAAGAGTTTTATCCTATTTTCGACATCGAATTCAAATTGTGTTCCAATAAATCAAAATTCAAAGTGAATTCAAACGCGAATTTCTATCTTCTCTTCCGATTCCTTATGTCTTAGAGTCAAACAAATATAAATAACAAAAGCATTTTTGTTCGGCTGAATTCAAAATGAAAAAAATTCTCCGAAACTTTTGTAATGAATAAAATATTTGGAATATTTCTCTATTCTATAATATGATTGAAAAGACTTAGAAATGTTGAATACAAACGCAAATCCCGTTTATATGAGGAATAAAATATAGGATTTGGACATAAGTTCGAGGAATAAATCGCTTGCTTTTGGCTCCTATTTATCAAATGCTAACACAAACTAATTTGCATTGAAATTAATACCAAACACAATATTTGTCTCTCGATTTGCAAATCGTAACTAAACTCGAGACGACTTTCGCATCAAATCGTTTATTATCTGTCGCTAAAAGTTTTGTTCGGATTATAGAGAATAATGGCATTCGATGTGACACTCAATTTGTGAATCCGGTCCACAGAATATTCACACAAATGCACAGAATATGCAGAGAATATGCGTTTTGGTAGATATGCTTTGGGGTGAAAGTGCCGGTGCTCTGCAGGGAAGGCCTATTTTCTGCTATTCTCAAGGTGTGTGAGGAATGGTAGGCATTCTCCTGAGCGCACAACCGATGGCTGACGTCTCGAGTGTTTGGTTAACATTACATGCATTTTAGTTATTCTCTAAATTTAGTTTAATAGTGGGTTTTATACGACTCCATGGGTTTAATGGCAGGCAAGTGGTCATCACTGCTGGCGATCCGATTGGGCTCTACTGTCGATCGCCGGCACACAAACTGCCCGACAATACTCCCGATAGGGATCGAGACGTTCAGTCCGTACATCACTTTTACATTACTATCGAACTGTTTCTCCATTGAAGGGATCGTAAAATATATTGTCGGCGATTAACTCCGAGTCGAGTCATCCAAATGACTCTCTATTTTGAATTTGTCGACCGATATATCTCTTATAATAACCTTAGTTTTCAAATATTAGATCCAATGGTTCCCAAAAATCCAATGACTTTTCCATTTTTCAAGCCATCACTTAATGCATCAAAACATGAAATATTAATATCAAGTATTTGTTGGGAACAGACTTTCAAAGCCATCCCTCGCTCGTGGAATGTGAGCCAAGATTACCAAAAAAATTATTCAAAGAGAGAATAAAAGTTAAATCAATTATAGCCAACAATTAATATAATAGAAGAGCAATAAATCTTAGTTTCAAAAGTCGACCCAAACTTTATTAGAAGGAAAACATTAGCCGAAAGTGAGAAGCATTGGAAGCATTGGAACCATTGGACACAAATCCAGAGCTGAGAAGAGATTTGTGCCAAAGAATCGACAGAATATAATGGAGACAAACAATAGAGAAGTAGAGAATGATTATTATTAAAAAAGCTATTCTCTGCCAAAACTACTTCACTATTAATGATAATCAATATAACACATAATTTTTCTTCACTTCCATTCTCTCTCTTCTATTCATTTCGTTTATCGAAATGACGGCCAAAAACTCATTACATTAACTGAAGTGAAATATTTTAAATTATTAGTTAATTCTCTTTCTCTCAGCGATCCTCTCGGTTAGGATCAGAGCAGAGATGGTCACAAGTCTTGATTCCTGACGGGTTTGACGGAGGGATAGGGAGGATAGGGATAGGGAGTCTCAAGTTTAGGATTGCATTTCCCATTACTCTGACTCTGCTTTTCAATTAAATACAGAACCCATAAGTTTTTATCGAGAATTCATGCAAATTAAGGTCAATCTTGAGAACCCCTTCCCATCCCTGGGCCAGAGGGACAAAAAACTAGTTCACTTTATTATTCGGATCCAAACAATTCTTTTAAACGCAGTCACAGAGCAAACGGTATTATAATGAGAGTCGAAATGTTCACAAAAGCAGATAAAAATAGAATTAGACATAAAATTGTTTGAGTATTATATGAGTTGTGAAGCAAAAAGAGAGCAAAAGAATTATAAAAATCAATAGTTTTCTCAGTTTTTCGCATCACTCGAGAGCTAAAGTGCAAAATTGGAGCTCAAAAGTGGTTCGAAATACAGAAAAACATTTATTAATATTAAAATAATCCCTTAATTTGAATAATAAATACCTAAATCATAGTCAGAGACACAGAAAACAAAACACATTCTCATTGTTAATAAACTTCTTATTCGACATAAATAGAGGAATAATAAAGAATTGATTTAAGAACTCATTTAAGAACTCATTCTATGCTTTAGTTCATAAGTAATGCTTTTATTTGAATCGATATTTCTTTTGAAAGCAAAATAAGAAAAACATTTTTCTCAGTCTTTATTGAGTACCGAATATAAACTTTATTACTCTTTTATATAAAAATTTATGTCAAATATTGATTGAATAGGTTTATTGCAAAGTAGGAGATGAGAGAAACGAAAGGTTGTTCTGAGTAATCAAAAAACAGAAAATCATTTTTATTGTATAATAATATTTGTTTTCTCTTTAATAGACCGATAGACTGATTGTTTTATAGACCGCTCTCTTCTATAATAAACTTAAATAATAGAGAATATTCTCTAAACTCAACAGAGAGTCAGTGATAGGCCCTGAGCTCTGAGAGCACAGGCTCTGAGCCAGAGCTCAGTCACCGGCAGCTGAGCTCAGGAAACAATCACTTGTAGAAACATTGGACGACAGTCTCTCTCAGTCTCTCTCAACTGAAAAACATTAATAATCATTATAATCATTAGTGGAATAGACATCACAAACGGATAATCAAACTCTCGACTAATGATTAGACGAGAGACGAGAAATTTCTTATTCAAATTTAGTTTAGGTGTTAAGTGAATCAGATTTGAATCAGAATTGACTCGAAATTAAAATAAAATCGCAATTAAGAGCAGAAGAAAAGCCGTTATAAAACTTTTATTGGTCTCCGAGTCGTCCGATAGAGCTCTCAATCGGAATAATGAACTCATAAATAAGTTCTTGCGATAAATTTTTGATGAACTAATACCATGAAATGAATTATGTTTCGGTTAATATCGTCGATTGACTTTTCGATTGCATATACGAACGACAATTATAGTCGACATATGAGAGAAAAACAATTTTGAACTCAATTTTAATGAACAAACGCTTATATAATAAAAGCCAAATGTCATTAGAGAAATGAATTCGTGAAAAATTGTCTGCAAATCAATCAAATGATGTAATAATAGGACCAAAACTAACACAAGAATAAGGATAAGAGAGAATCGGAACAAAAAGCGAGTGATTCAGTGATTTCGGTGAATAAATCACTGCCAGAGAGTACAACAACTCGTTATGTAATTGAAATTTGTTCGGAAGCTATATATAAATTGGTTGTTCTGGCCTTCGATGCATACCATGAGATCCAATAGGATATGACACACAATCAGTGTATACATCGGATAATACATTGGCAACAATAACAGAGAGTAGAGTAATAAGAGTTCCCAAGAAGTTAGGAATCAGTTAGCTATCAGTTGTCTTCCTCTCGTTCTTACCGATCAATGATATGCAGACCAAGAGAACTGCCGTCCAATCCATTTACGGCTCAAACGATTTGTCCAAACAAACTGTTTTGTAGTGAAAGAAGACTTCTCTTATGATGTTGTGATCATAAGAAGCATTGTTGGCATAACACTGACAGACAAACACCGATCGACACCAACACAGGTCTCACACACATTGCACTGGAGTTAGAGTTTAGATCTGTTCTCAGGGCTCGACTGCACACCGAATGCATCGATCAAAGAGTGCACACAATATACAGAACATACAGAATATACAGAACACAGAATATACGGAATGTATAGAAAAGTATTGTGTTTTCGGCAGATTTCAGTTCTCAGTCCATCGGATTCGAGTTGACTCAGTTGTCTCTAAAGTGAACACAACTCAATACAATTGGGCCAAGACTTGCGCAGCCATTGCTCCGATCATTAGATTAGGAAAGTGAGGCCAAACAGTAACTATAGCGAGGACTGAGTGCTGTACCACCGATACAATTGTCGAATTCGATCTGTTTGTGAGAAAACTAACAGAACTACTCATCTATACTCTCAGTGCCCTAGAATTGGTTCTCACAATCAAACAAGTATTGGTTCAAACTATTGGTTCGGTGGCCGAACACAGAATTCACTTACACTGACTTCCACTCAGACACCAGACCTACAAATGTTGGACACGTTCTCAGATCTTAGGCTTATTTTTGTGCTTCTGTTCCCCTCTTTGACTGCAATACGATTCAGTCGATCAAACAAATCGATTTGTTTTAATTAAAAGCCTTTTTCTCTCACTCTTTCTCTTTATTCTCATATTAGGAATAAATGTGTTCTCAGAGTCTGAGCCGAGTCTGAGAGAGACTTATCGCGAGATAAACAGAATCGCGATTTATATTAATGTTTTCTCAGCACTCAGTCCTCAAAACGAGTTAATCCCTATTTTCCGAGTAATGCATACATAAATGCAATAACTTTTATATCACTTCCCTTTAGATCCCAAAGTCTTAAGCTGTCAGAAGAGCTAACGATATGTCACAAAAAGACATTAATGGATAACCGCATGAATAAGGAAGAAGTCATTGATTTCTAATTAGAATAAATGCATTTTTCATTAATAGGAGACTAACTATTATTGAGACGATTGATGCCTACAATGAGTTTAGTATTGATTTGATGAACACAAGTCATAAATAAATGTCAGAACCACGAGAATCACGAGAACCATGAGTTCCCAATTTCACGGATCATTTATTTGTTTATTTTTATGTCTTTATGTCTTGAAATGAAATTTTCAGAACTAATAAAATATAAAAAATCGCATTAAAAATGTAATTCAATGAAAATAAAAGTCAGAGATATCCGAAATAAAGTGCATTTTCGGTGTCATATCTGAGACTCAATGGTAGCACACGTTTAGTCGAATCCAACAAACTCTTAAGCAATGACTCGAAGAGTTGGAGTTCGACCATAAAGTAGTGGACATCGAAAGCCAATCGATATCTATTAAGTTGGGAATCGGTTTCGCTTTTATGGCATTTAAACAGTTTATAAAAGACTGAAGTCTTGTTTTCAAAACTCAGTTCAGTATCGCTAATGGAATCGATTCGATGACTAACTGAAGACATAAAAAACTCGTTATTGAATAAATTCAAAAACAAACTAAACTTTTTATCTCTGCTCTCAAATAGGAATTTATTATCACTTTTTTCGGCCAATAATTTCAGTATTTGGTCAAAAGTGGACAGAACTGGACCTAAACTTCTCAATGATTTATTATCTTCGGAATCAACTGATAAAGTGTTCAAACGATGACAAACTTCGTCAAACTTTTTTCTCTCATCAGTCTCTTCGTGGTTATGATTACAGCAAAAGATCCAGTCGTTCATCAGTTCCGAGTTGACCGGCAGTGAAATGTTGGCCAGCGATGGCTTCGGTGGTATCACATCTGTGAATAGTAAGTAAACAATAATTTGAAATGTCTTTGAATTGATTGACAATACGAACCCATTTGTGCGCAAACAGTGAAACCAATTTCAAGACAATTGAGACAAACGTTTTGTTTACTATTTGTCGACTGAAAGGCATTTAATTGTCTCAAAGAGTTTGGCATTAATTCAATGCAATCCTTAAATGTAAACAAAGTTTGTTTGCCATCGATGGTCATCACAAGACTCGTGTCAATCACTTCCAGTGATATTTGTTTAATGTCTTGGCTGTCATTAAACCCGAAACTAACCGACAATTGATTTAAATTTGATTTAAAGACACAAAACATTGAAAACATTTTGATTTTCGTCTCCTCAGCGATGAATCGCTTCAAACGTTTTGCTCATAAAATACGTTACGCTTTGAGAATAATTCCAGACTTAACTCGATTATAGATTTTGAATAATTTCAAACGAGAAATCAAATTAAGAGAAAGTGGTTTCGATAAATAAAAACGGTTTACGACTTGTTTATTATTTTCAATTAATAATATTTGTAATAATAATAATATAGATATGGTTTTGATGTGAACTCATATTAAAAAAGACAAAAATATTTGTTTTAATGATTGACCGAACCGTTCGATCAATTAATTTATGAATTTGTAGCATATCTTAGGATACGGTCGCTAACCATAAGAGCCATGACATCGATCGAAACGATAATTCAATCGCAGGGCTGATGAAAGTCGACGACAGGACATGACTTCTATTCAGAAGTTGGTTATCTCGAGAGACTGTGCGACCGCTCCCTTAAGTCGTTTTTTGAACCCTTATTGCTCTCATAGCCATCCAATTCATGTAATCGGTATTCCAGCGGAAGTTTAGCGAAGAACTGGTGATCTAATGCCTCCTTCAGTGTCAACCGTTGATTGGGTTCGTACTCAAGCATTCGGGATATGAGGTCAAAGAGGAGTCGGTGTTCCTCATCGTCAGAGAGCCTATACCTGTGAAGTGGTTTACAATTCTCTTTCACATATCGCCCATTGTTAGACTTCTCGTCCCAATCGAGTCTTCCGTGATAGAAATATTTGGTTCTATTTGTTTTGACACAATTAAGACATTTAGATAAAACTAGATAACAGTCAGACTCTAGTACTTAGTCTTGCGGGCCATTCGGTAAGGAATGGGACCGAGAATTCTCTCCATCATAGCCAAGTGCTCGCGATTGTCGTGAGTTTGAAACAGAGTTATACCCAAATAGAGTTCAAAGAGAATGCAACCAATGCTCCAGACATCGCACGGTTGAGTCCATCCCAACTCCAATATCACTTCAGGCGCTCTGTAGTGTCGCGTCGAGACGATAGTGCTGTGGTGTTCGTGGTCGAAGGTGGCCGACCCGAAGTCGATCAGCTTTATGTGTGTACTCTTCAGACGTTTTACATCTCTCTTCTATACATAGAATCAGACAATTGTTGTCATTAAAACAATTTAGACATTTATGGAAAATACCTTTTTCTGGTGATAAGTGATGACATCGTAATCGGAATTAACGAACAAAATGTTCTCCGGTTTTAAGTCTGTGTGAGTCAACTGATTCTCGTGAAGAACTGCAAGGAAGACATTACTTAACACAAGTTCTTAAACTTTTAAACATTCAATAGTTTTACATTTGACTGAATATATCAATTGGTATCCGATATGTCGGACCTGTTCGAGCGGATAGGGCTGATAGCTGTTGTCTTTCTGTTGATCGATACGGAAAAAAGAGAAAAACAAGAAAAAAATTGTTTTCAAAGCGTTCGGCCATCGATGAGATCGGTTGAACTGACCATAAAATCAAAGACACTGAGTCCCAGCATCTCGAAGGCCAGACACATGTGTCCGTGATAGTCAAACCAATCTAACATTTTGACGCATAACCTAAACATCAAAGACAAATAGTCAGCAACTTTGAGACCAAACCCCTTTCACTCTACACATACTTCCTTCCGTTTGGATCTTTTTCAGTGATCTTCTCGAGGACATTGATCTCAAGTTTGGCCGCATCTCTATATTTCTTCACGTTCTTAATTATCTTCAGAGCCATCACTTGTTCGCTGAAGAAAAAGCAAGAATTGATTAATTAAAGGAAATTTTGTAATGAAATTAATGCTAATTTCAATTTATTAATAAGATTTAGCCAAAAAGTAAAAGCAATCTCTTTTCGAGGAAAAAAGTAAACTTAAAAATAGAAACTTTTGATTACAATATATGAACAAAAGTGAGACTTTAGTACTGTTTGGGAAGTTTGCCATAAAGTCATTCAAAGGATTAAAAAAACATCAGAAAATAGAAAATATTGTTAAAATTAAATGCAATCATAACTCGAAAGTCATTATTATTGCAAAATAGAAGAGAAAATAATAGCCAATAAAAATCAAGTGTTGACTCACTTTCTAAGATCGAGGACACGAACCACTTTACCGAAAGTTCCCTCTCCTAAAGTCGATAGGATTTCATCTGCGAATCAATAGTCAAGAGAATAATCAATTAGCGAATGGCAAATATGTTTGTTCTGTTTGTTTGTGGTAATTAAAAATATGTCTTTGTCTGAGAGTTACAATGAAATAGAGTAGAAATCAAATCAAAAACCCTATTACTGGCCCTAAAAAGGATAGTCATAAAGGATTGGCCTATCAGTGATCAAACAGTCCTATTAGAGCACAAATGACTTAAGAGTTTGTGGACAATCAGTCGGAGCCTTCGGTTTTGCAAAATTCATTGATATTTTTTGAGTTACATCTCTCTTGAAGGACGTCTCCATTCTTGTAGATGAGGTGTCCGTCGTCGTCGTCTTCAATACTGGCAGCTCTTGAGTTGGACTGTTCTCTGGGCGTCTGTTTTCGGCCAATCGGTTCATTTGTTCCAAACAAACGGCAATTCATTCAATTGATTCAATAGTTTTCATTTCATTTTCAATTTTCAGTCATTAAGTCATCGGTCAATCGGTTTTCAGTGATTTTCAGTTAGTAATCGTGTTTTGTTCAGTCATTTTCGGATCCGATTCAGTGATTATCACAGAATATATATGAATATACAAAACGAGAAAAAGGGTCGAAAATAATGGACAGTTCGATACAATTATACAAATATATTATTATTAAAGTTAATCGCAATAAAAATCAATTCAAACAAATTGTTTAACAACTAATGGACTCAACAAATAGTTATTTTTAATCTAATTTTCAAACCATTAGTTTTCGATCGTAAAAACCTTTTTCTGACATTTTTTTATATAACATTCGACTCGACCTCAAAACCGACGGTTATTATCGAATGTTATCATAATTCAAATAAAAAATCTCTTAAACTTATAACTATATCTATATATCTATCGATATTTATAGTAACAGCGCATCAAATGATTGAATAAACGAGAAAATGTTTAAACTATTGAAAAACTATTGAAAAACTATCGAAAGGTTTGAGATTAGATTAAAAACATTGATCATTGCAAAAGAGCCGGGTTTCCAATCGAACAAATCATTTGTCATTTTGTTAACCAAAGCGTTTCAAACGGATTAAATGCATTCGCAATGCGGACTAAATCTAAAGTAATCTATAAAAAGACTAAAAACACTTTAACCATGGCGTGAGATATTTGACTAATTAATGGATTTGTTAGTCATCTTTCAGAGCGTTTTGCGACTAATCTATTAATCCAGAGCTCAAACTAAGGAAAGATTTCATTACATATTCTTCATTATTAACGAGTCTTTGTTTCTGGTCGTCAGCGATAGTCTGTAATTTGAGTCGAGAGGAGAACCGATGCAAAAAACTGGAGCACGACCTCAGCATAACAGCCGACGAATTAATCGACGACTGAGCGGTCCGGCAGTCGTCCCGCTGTGACCGCTGTGACCAAAGCGATGGGCACTTATCTCTTATGTCTCTTCGACTGTATTTATACGAATACATGTCTCGCATAACAATAACATAAACATTAAACTCAAAAACTGAAAAGAGTTGTGACTTCGAGGACGAGTCGCACTCAACTGATCTCTGATCTAAGACAAGAGACAGACAAAGACATGTCTTGGAGTTCACTGCAACCAAGAAAAATAAAAACTCATTTCTGACTACAAAACGAAGGGTTAGTTAACTTTGGTTTGCATTCAAACTGTTTGGACACAGAATTACAGAGAATTATTAGCGAATTCGCCTAAACTCTAATATAAACTTATGTTAAGTACATCTCATCTCTCGTTAGCGATCGCTCTGTCAGTGCAACCATAGGAGAGGAGAGTTGGCATCCGATCCCAAAGAAGCCCTTCTCCGACAGACTCTCTTCTCTCGACTCTTCAATTCTTTCTATAAATAGCTTTTAGTGTTCTTTTGCCAAATCTAGTGATTCGAGTCATTCCTCACAAGCGATGGCAACAAAATATAAAATATAAATAAAAATAAAAATTGTTTAAAACTCTATAGAAACAGATATCCTATGATTGGAGGAAATGATTATCTCTTGAAACGCACATTACTTTCACTTCTTGAGAAGCATTTGTTTTGCGAAGACTTTAGTGTCTCTGAGGTTCAGAGCACGGGACAGGTCTTTGGCTCACAAGAAGTCAATGTCTGTTCCAATTGGAACCACAGCTCTTCCGACAAGTCATCAGTTGTCAAACATTGGACTCGATTGCGGTCAACAGGTGTTGACGTACGGCAACAGCTATTTGGTCAGAGACTCACCCGAATAAGACTTCTGGATCTATACTTTTCATATTTGTGGCGACACTTATGTCTCTTCGAGTGTCTCTCGTGCTTCGGGTCAGTCCTATAGCTGTCCATCCGATCGGTTCGATCGCTACGTTCTCGACGGGTCCGACGCATTGGACTTCGATTGATCAGTCGGTGTCCAGGGATTGGATCCAATCGAGCGATGTCTTCAAATGATTGTAAACCAGGAAATATTGTCAATAATTTGTAGACAATTGACAGAACTTTTGGTTACGCTTTTGTCGACTCAATAGTGAATCACAAAATGTCTTTTGTATTCATTCGTTGCTATGGTTTCACTCAATCGACTCGTTTTCGTTGATTTCAAAACAAATGCTGTGATTGAGGTCTAGATCTTAAGAGTTTGACGCTTCCAATGGTTCCAAACAAATAATATCAATCATTTCGTATGGTTTTCATTATCCAAATCTAGTTTTAGTTTACTTTTAATAATTTATTTAATTTTTGAGTATTAAAAGACAAGAGTGAAGAACAGGGATTAGTCGGTCGACACGTTGTTTGTGTTTGGATCTGAAGTGATGTCTTCAGTGATGTATTGATCTCTAGTGGTCTGGAGCCAATTTTACGAAAGCCTGGTAGAGGTCTAGTTAGCAATAGCTATAGCAACTACCTTAGCA
>JAQGAJ010000883.1:0-12086 GCA_034689365.1 Liebstadia similis
GATCATCTAATGGTCGTCATTAAGAGTTTTGATCTTAAAATTCTTTAATCCCTTAAAACTAAGACTTTTTAAAATTCTTGTTTCTCATAGAAAAAGCCGTTTGTTTTGTAATATTAACTGACATTTATTTAATCCCAAAACAGACGTTAATTATTTGCGTATTTACTTAATGCCGGATATATTGAATCAATTGATTGGCCGACAAATAATGTTTAGGTCAGACATTCAAAGCGAACAAACAATTCTCGTCAATACTCAACACATATTTGGGCTTTAGTTCAACAATCGGTCGACACATCGATATGGAAATCATGGAAACAAATCTATCAAATATTGTGATAATTATCTAATAAGAGATCTCTAGTTTCGATCAAAACCTCATTTTATGACTCAGAATCTGAATAATCGGTTTCAAGAATTGTTTGACTCATAATATTGAATCCAATTATAGAAAACGAAGAACAATAGGAATCGATCGCAAGATCGCAATCATAGCGACTAATGTCAAACACTATGACAACTGGAAGTCTGTCTGTCTGTCTGTCATTCTCTCCCACCTGTGCTCTGAGCCCACGAATTGCGGACCAATTCATGACAATTATCTAATGACTCAACTTTTGATGTTTGTCTACAATACGTCTGTTTTGTTGTGATATTGAAATTTCGATTACATTCAAACAGTTTATCGATGAATCCAAAGGAATACAGAGAGTCGGGTATGGGTTGGACCGCATCAGCGAAAAAGAGCAGACTTTCCCACAGAATGTTTGGAAATTCAATTCACGAAACTCTCGTCAGAAGAGTAACGAACGTGAGATCAGAATATCTGAACATATCTTTAGTCAAAATTCTGTTCTTAAAGCGCTTCAGAGCTCTGGCACTGCACTGACGGACGCACTGCCGGAACGCATCGGAGCACTGACTGCACTGAACTGACTGCCAGTGCTCTGACAACTACTAACCGAAACTCGTTTTCTGTGGATTTTTTTATATAATAAATTGGAGAAGAAATTCAATTTCTATCAGTTATACATTTTAGATGAAATTTCGATCCAAAATTTGCCCAATGGGTGATGTTTTAAACCCATATCGGGTCACAATGGGAAGGACAAACCTAAACCACTCATAGCTCGCGGCAAAACATAATTAATTAATTAATTAATTTACTTACTATTGAGTCCTTATTGACCGACAATTACTGAATGAAGACTAAAACAAATACAATATTAAACTTTTGATTCGGTTTTCAGATCGACTCAGTAGTGGTGTATTGAAGAGGAGTGGAGTCACTGGAGTGGTGTGAAGTGGGAATACCGTCTGGAATAAAGTTTGTGCTGTAATGGTGTTCAACATTGGCAGAGCTATCTATTAATGGTTAGTAGGGGTGAAACAACTCATTATAGATAACACACTCGTTGTCTCTTCTCTGCATAGAAACAGGAAATAATTGATTCGATGGATAACCGAATTAAGACTCGGCAACCGCTAAACCCAATGCCAATCATGTCTTCCATAGTTTACCACAAATTATTCTAAGAATAAACAAATAATATTTGTTTTTATTGAATAAACAAATAGCTCTTCAAAGCATTCATTGCCTGAGCGCTGAATATTGCGATGAATTATTACTTCGATATGAAATTGTTCTGAAGGATAGAATTCCAGACGTGAAGACATAGTTTCTGATTCTTATCAACACTTCTTTAGTTTGAACGACAATTCTTTGGTGATTTGATTCGATCTTCAGTAGAATATCTATTCGAATGACCCATTCATTTGTATTTCTTGTTATATTAAAATTCTAATCAGTAGTTGAAATATGAAACACCTCGAGGGGTAAAAATAGAAGCTATTCATTAGCCATTCTAACCATAATTAAAATTATGAATATTTGTGACACGAATTTGCGACAAATTGTGTGGTTGTGTGTGAGCTGTGAGGGGACGACCAAACAAGAGAACGACCACTCAATTCAGTCCCAAATCTCAATTCACTCGTTGTTTGTAATTAACATTAACTCAATTTATTTATTTAATCGTTTGAACTTAAGGTTCTCTTATGTGACTTAAACTGCAAAATCATTAAAACTCATTGAAATTCATTATGACTTCTAGTGATTAATTAGAAAATCAAGTCTTCAGAGGATTCTTCGAATGCATTGGAACTGACATTGAATTTAGATCAGAGATATATTCAAATCAGTATTTGACTAATGATTTGTGATTTAGAACTTGGACTTTGAGTGAAATTCTCTCTTAAAACTGGCAAATGTTTAATATGAAGGTTAATATGAGTTTTCGATATCACAATACAAACTCTGTATTTCAATATCTATTTGTTCGTTCGTTTTGTTTTATCCTCGAAACTAACATTTAATGGCATTCATTACGACAGTTATGTTATTCTAATGTCAATCAAACTCAAGATTCCGTCAAATTTTCCTCCTTTTTGTTACCGACTCTGAAAATAGACGCACAAAATGTAAATTCTCTGAAATTCAAACTCAAAAATAAACTTAATCTCGTTATTATCCGTAATTAACAGAGAGTTAAACATAATTTAGTGACAAAGACGAGGAACAAATTAAAACAACTAATCCGAGAAAATCCTACCCTAAATGAAATGACGATTTGTGTGCCAATACATTTAACCAAATCTCTATTTGCGACACAATTTAGATTTTGATCAAAATATAGATAAACAGATTATTTTAGAGGAAATTACAATAAAAATTGAATGAATGAATGAAATGCTTTATTGGGATTCTATTGACATATATTACAAAATAGAGAATTCAAATCACATCCATATCTCCTGTTTTAGGGCTACGGAAAAAGACAATAATCACAAGTGATTTCCTTTTGCCGTTATAATCATAATTCAAGCGATTTGTTGAGCGAAACGTGAGAATCAAAATATTTTTTATATATTATCGACACTTTTCTTGAGACGATCGGCACGTTTTCAGATATACAGATGGACAGCATTCGTATCACCCGTTCATTCTCTTACAGAATCTAAGAATTGAACAGAATTTGAGACCTGTTTTGAAATATTTTCACATTCAAAAGATTTAGAGTCATATTCTGTTTCATATTCTTGTAATTCGATATTTAGCTGACTATAAGTATAATAAGTATTTTATTGACGCTATTTTAAAGAATTTTAATTAAAATTTTCCCTTATTAGGAAAATACGATAATATTCTGATCAATTACTTTTTCCAATTGAAGTTAAGGATAATTATTAATTAGGATAATAATTAATAAAGTGAGGGAAAGTGGAAAAAATTAATAATTAACAAATAGTTTTATCCCGAGTTTTAAGTTTGTATTAAGAGAGCAATAAATAAAAGTTTTGTTAAGTTTTCAGTTAAAACCTTTATTAAGATCAGAGACCAGAATAGAAAACACTTATTTTGAGACTAAAGAACACAGATTTGGCAAACATTAGTGAAATATTGTAATCATTGTAATCACTG
Organism: Liebstadia similis; assembly: GCA_034689365.1. Taxonomy (NCBI): domain Eukaryota; kingdom Metazoa; phylum Arthropoda; class Arachnida; order Sarcoptiformes; family Liebstadiidae; genus Liebstadia; species Liebstadia similis. The sequence goes on from JAQGAJ010000883.1 coordinate 3,482, forward strand.
ATCAGATCAAAATGTAATTGTTGTTAACTCTCGCATAAAAGTCGACTGAATTTTCGGTTACGAACTAAATAATTAAAATTTTAAAAATACATTTTCGAATTCACTGAAACTTACTTTTGAGTATTCGATACTTAATTTCACAAATAAACGGAATTTTGATTAACTTTTGATTTGAGATATCGATCACAAATCTTCAGTTCTTCAGACGGTTCTAATCTCTTCGCCAATTCTCTCTTCACCAGTGATTAATCGCTTAGACATTCATTAGAGTGTGATTTGAAATGAAAATGAAGAGTCGATTGATTAAACTCTATCGCTCTGGTATTGATGTGATCTTCTCATCGCTCATAGCATTTACTTTAATCTATTTGAGTGTTTCGGTCTTAACTATGGCTGAAGTATATCAATCAAATTGGGTTCTGTCCACAGTCGGAATCATCGCAACCATCCATTTGCTGATCACTCCAATCGGTTATTTAGGAATAAATTTGGACCAAAAAGTTATGACTCTCTTCTTCATTATCGGTGCCTCCGTTTGGACTCTTTTGATGGCATTATATCTCATTTTCTTCTATACTTGTCGTCCGTTTCTTCACATTTATTAGATTTTCGGTAATTTTATTAATTTGATTGTCTTTTTCAGTTCGCGGCGAACGGAAGAGGTTTTTGGAGGAGAATCCGCTCCATTTGACTCTTCTCTTCTTCTACATCACCGTAAACCTGAGCGCCCTTTCCATCAGTTCAGCAAAATTTTTGAAGAAACGAATTTATTTCGCAAATTGACTAAAAGTTTTCATTTTATTCAAAACACCGTAAAATCAATAAAATTTTCAAATAGTTTTTCGAATAGAAATACAATTTATTTGATGAATAAAACTATAAAATCTGAGAGACTATAGACTATAGACTATAGACTATCGAACTCATTGTGATTTGGGATCTCTTGAAAGCGAATCTTTGCTCACAACGTAAGGACTGATCATATTCTTCTCCGAGTATTGCATCGATTCCGAGGTATCGTCGATAATGTCATCAAAGACTTCATTAGTCTCGAGGTATTCGCAGTTATGGTCTAATTCTAGGTCTTTCTCTTCGATCTTTCGTTTACTATATCTTACGAATAAGAAAGCGCCACAAATACCGAGGAAAGTACTCAATGGAATCAATAACAAGATAAAACTCCTCCACAAACCCAACTCAGAGGTCTCGGAACTTATCGACGGCTGACCACTGCCTGTGATTAAGGTTTCGGTTAATTACAGATATAAAACTCAATTAGTTTTACTCGTATTGGAAGACATTTGGTTCAAGAATATTGAGTTTGTGTCCAATCGATTGAACGATTCGTAACTGACTTACAAATAATCGACTTTTGATTTATTATCAAAACCAGAATCAGTCAAAACATTTGGTATATTATTAATCGCAATGTCAGACAAATTCATGTAATTATTTCTGCTCTAAGTTTGGACCGAATCATAGAAACTAAGGCCAAAACTAAAGTCAAGCAAAGATTGTGAATAACGATCGACAATATCTTAGAATTCATGACTCAAACGAATCGATTAGAAATTGAATTCAAATATTCAATTGTTGTAAAAAAGTGACAAAAAATAAGTTGAATTTGAATTTTGAGATAATTGTGAAGACATTTAATCAGAGAAACAATATATTCAATACAAATAATAACAAACATTTCAATTAAAACTTTGTTTCCAAACATATTCTTCTCTGTATTGTTCTTCTTCTGAAGTGACGGAACAGCTCTTAGAACACGAATATATTACAAGAGTCGCCCAATCGAGCGATTCTTCTGAGCCAACAATTTCGTTAAGAAGTTGAGGCATGACTTGAAACTCGAATCTCCGATCACTTCCACAATTGTCACACTTAGGTATCGGAAGAATCGGTTTATTCTGATTCGAGAGCCAAATCGGTTCCTCTTTTGAATCATTGCTATCATAAGAACAATGTCTGACCACTTCTCCCGAAGATATGCGTTTAAACTTATTAAAAAGTTTCTGGTCTTCGCTCTCGTCTTCACCGTATTTGTCCAGATCTTGGTTCTGACACTTCGGTCGAGAGGTTTCTATTAATTCTTTGTATTTCTTCAATTCTTCAGCTTCTGAGTCGGGGTCAGAGTCGCCATCTCCTGAATCATTATCCGAAGAGGTGTTCCCATCGATTAATAGTTCCATTTCGGGAAATATTGCCGAAGAAGTCAACGATTCCTCAGCTGAGAAACCTTTACCACACTTGACCTTATGCTGACCGGCCTTCCAATCGATGATTTGATGATCTTTTGAACAATAGCTCACTTTCTGACATTTGGAGCACTTCTTTTCCGACGGCAGACCACAAACGGCACACAACGAGACGCCCAACGCCTGAGGGTTCGGGTCGTACGACATATCATCGGTTTCATAGTCGGGTGGGTCTGAAGAATAGTATGGATTGTTTCGCGACAACTGAGACCTCAAGACTTTGAATTGATTGCACTCATTGTTTAGACAACAGAAGAGGAATAAAGTTCTGTGAAATGCATTGTCATTGCTATCAATCGGAGCATAGATTTGAAGCAAAAATCTCATCATTTGATCGCATTTAAGACATTTAAATCCCGACGACTTCGGGAGTCCTCTAAGAGACAGAAACACCGGTTTTCCGCCGATCTTTGACGGAAAGTACTTATTCTTCAGCTTCCACTTGAGGTTCGGGTCAAGAGGTCGGGCGAAACCTAAATCAATGGAAGACATGATCACTAGTGATGAAGATATCAATGAACTTAAGGCCAAACTTCAGATGCAATCAAACGTTTGTTTTCACGCGATTTCACAAAAACGTGTCATTTGTTTGACGTTTTGTTTGGATTTTACATAAGCTTTGACTCAGTTTTCAAAATCAAAACAATCGGCTGAAGAGATGTCAACGACTCAGACCAGTGACTACTCATCGCTACCGAGCGGTCAATCAATGGACATAAGCCAAGACAATGATCTCCAGAAGTTGTCGCCGAAGGAATCGATGAATAGTCAACCGATCGGAAGCCAAACCGTCCGACGGGTCTGTCCGGTCAACTCGAGCCTCGACTCGAAGGTACAGACCAGTCAATGGAAGGGCTCTTCTGTTGTCAACTACAAGACATTCAAGAAGTGTTTGCATAACTCGCAAAACACCCGACACTCGCAACCGATCCCATTGCGAACCGTTGAGAACGACTTGCAGAAGAGGTCGCAGAGTCTGACCGAAGATGAACTCAAAGACAACTCGGCCTCAGATTCTGAGTTTGTATTAACATTTATTTAGCGATATTTCGGTTTTTAATGATTTGTTTTCTTTTATTAGGAAATTAAACAAAAGAAAAGCCGATTTCAAAGAGGAGGACGACTCGGGTGACGATCAAAACCACAAAAAGGCCCGCATTTTGTCAGAAGTCTAATCATTATATAAGAGTTTTAAAAAATTGCTTCGTTTTTATGTTTATTATCATTAAATTCATTTATCTTTTGGTATTGTTTTGTCAAATCAATAAATATTATATAATTTGAGTCAAAAGACGCGCAAAACTATACTTCACGTGACGTAACGTTTGTTTACAAATCCAAAGGATTTAAAGTGAGAGCCAATGGACTGAAGACACGAAACGATTGAATCACTGTTTGTTTGGTTTAATAACTTAAGGAAAAACATTTCAATTGTTTTGTCGTTTAATCCAATTATATCCTCAAAAGTGACTCAATATCTGTGAAAACAAATCTATTAGACATCAGACCAACCGATAGTCACCCGAAATGTCTGAAATCCGAGACTGGTTTATGAATTTACCGAAATTCACCCGATATTGGTTTGGATTGTCGGTCGCGTTCCCGATCGCCGGTCGCATCGGTCTTCTCAGTCCGTATCACATGATTCTGACCTCAGACTTCATTTCCAAATTTCAGGTGATCTAAAGTCTTGTCAAACCATTGATTTAACTGATCTCTTGTGTCCATATTGCTAGTTATGGCGACCTTTGACCGCACTCTTCTTCTATCCGATGAAATTTCATTATCTAATAAACCTATACTTTCTGTACAGTTATTCTATTCGGTTAGAGAGAGGTATGTATTAGCGGTTCCATCGATTCCAGTAGTGATAAACTCTTGTTTAAGATCAATTCAATGGACGTCCGGCCGATTACTTGTTTCTTCTTATCTTCAATTGGCTTTCAATTGTGGTAATGATTATCGAGTTTTCTAATCGTTTAGGTTTGCATTAAATTCTTTATTCCAACAGATAATCGGGTTATTCCTCAACGTTTACCTTTTGATGGATCCCATGGTTCTCAGTGTTCTTTACGTGTGGTGTAATTTGAACAAAGAAGTGATCGTAAACTTCTGGTTCGGCACTCAATTCAAAGCTCTTTACCTTCCGTGGGTTCTCCTAGGCTTCAATGTCATTATGGGCGGCGGGTCTGTCACTAAAGTGTTGTTTATCTTATATTTTATTAATTTTTGTGTAATAACAGAGGAATCGATGAAATAATTGGCATAATTGTTGGTCATCTCTACTACTTTGTAATGTTTAAATACCCGGAGGAGAACAACGGACCGCCACTCCTCCAAACGCCTTCCTTTCTGGTCAACTACTTTCCGCCCACTCCGGGCAGAGGTTCAGTTCACGGAGGATTCCAACCGCCGCCTTCGCGTGCGGCCAATCCGAGACCAACCGGTGGTCGTCACGCCTGGGGATCGGGTCATGTCTTAGGCAACTGACTTAACAAAGAGGTCGGACTAACCTTTCGTTTCATTTATTTATTTTGTAATAAAATTTATATAAAAATTTATATTTCATTCAATTCTCTCGAACTCAAAGTTGTGAAAAGATATTTCACAAATGGGTTAACAAACAAATCAAAAGCCAATTCAACCGAAATGTTGTAGATATCGATCATATGTTAGACCTTATGATCAGATCAGAGATTATAATAACTTTTACGGCATTTTAAAACAAAAAGAGTTGTCTTTGAAATTCTATTCATTCACTGATTTATTCAAAATTCAAATAAATTGTTTTCGCTATTTATATAAACAAATAAATTGAATTTCAATTAAATACTATCGATCAGTATTCCTAACACTGTTTTTGATTTCAAACCAATCAGAATCGTTGCAGACTTTCGTTATTTTCTTATATTTAGTTTCTTTTTGAAGTCCAATCCATTTTTGTGCCACAACTTTATCGATAAACCATTCCTGAAATCCAAATATCAGTTAATTATCGTAACTAATAATTGAGACAAACCTCGAGAGTAATCGCCAAAATTAAGTGAATGACTGAAAGTCCGACTAAAAGTCCTCTAAAACTATACGAAAAGTTTTTGGTCTCAATCTGTGAATCAATAAAACAAATGATAAAATGAACCGAAAAAGAATTGATTTAATATTTACCTCAAAGAAGTCTGCGATCCATGAGTTGGGTCTGTCCGGTGCTATCACTACATACAGTGTTATCCCAGTCGTTATGATTAACGCGATTAGGAATAGAACTGAAATGAAACACAAAAATGAAGAATCGATATTAAAATCAAATCTTACTGTTTGTGTAAAAGGGTTTCCTAAAGGGCGCCCCTTTTGAGAAAACGAGTGCCATAATTATGTATTGGAAGACTTGCATCGTGAATACGGCATAATTATCATGCGATTGATAGTCTAGTTCTTCATCGGGATAGTGCTCGCGATACCAGCTCTGGTGCCAAACCAATCCGATTCCCATCATTTGAAACGCGAGGATAAGGATTATGTGCAGAATGATTGACGAGAGTTGTGTTATACTGATTAAACTGGTCGGCGGTGCGATCGATGACAGTTTGGGGTACGCCTCGGCTCTACTGACTGGACAACCATTCAGATTATCATTTGATTCATAAAGTTATTAATTATTTGACTCACAGAGAAAGACAAAGACAGAAATGACACATAAGTCCTGATAGAGGTTCTGAATGTCAGTCAGATTTGATTTGAACTGAAAATCAATTAAATTTCAATGAATTTTAAGGGTTTTAATTGCAATTGATTTGAATACCGAATAGAGAATTAAGACCGCGATGAAAGATCCCACGTTATAGACCGCCATATATTTGATTACACCGAACACCGACACCAATGAAGCCCTTCCTTCACGTAATAGAATAGTAACGCACGAAATATTCTGTGTCTTTGAAGTGAAGGGCGCGGCCACTGAAGCCTCGGTGTCGGACAAACTGATACCACAATTGGAAGCCTTGAGAGCCCCGACATCGTTAGCGCCGTCGCCTGTCTTTGGAACAAATGACAGACAATTGTAAACTAATGTCAAACTATTGACAGAATATTCTTACCATTGATATTATATATTCATACTTCTGAAACAGCTCTATGAGTTGCTGCTTGTTTTCGGGTGACATTCGGGCGAAAACAGTTCCCATGATTATCATTTTGGGTAACAAATCGGGAAAATGGTCTTTAATTATGGTAAATGTCTGTCCTTCGAGAGCCAAATGAGATCTCTTCTCAACCATTATTTTCGATTCCGATTTGATTTTATCGGAAAAGTTAATCGAAACGTCGTTTTTCTCTAAATATCTTGCGTTTAGTTCGGGTTTTCCGTCATTATCGGCCCGACTCTCGACCAAAATGATGGAATCGTTTTTGTCGACCAAATGGCACTCTTTTGCAACACTTATGGCTGTCATTAAGTTGTCTCCGGTGGCCATAAGTGTCCTAATGTTTGCCGAATGCAAGTCATCGATCGTTTCGATTGTCTTTTCCTTCAGATTATTCTTCATAACGACTAAACCTAAGAAAATGAGATCCTTTTCGAGGTCTTCCCTCTGAGCCCTTTGAATACGAGGGTAATTAAGTTTGAGGTCCAGCGGACGGAACGCCACTCCGAGGACTCGATAGCTCTTCTGAGTATATCTCAAGAGTTTTGACTCAAAGTCTTTCGGAACAGTATTGGGATCACAAAGACTTACGATCTTTTCGGGCGCGCCCTTCGGTTCAAAATTGTGGTCAAGTTTTAGTCAATCGAAAGAATGAACAATACCTTTACGTAAATCTCAAAGTGATTATCTCCAAGAAGTCTTGTGATGACTGACATTCGGGCCAAATTGGATGAGAAGGGGAACTGACGAAGAATCCCGACCTGAGGTCTGTCCGTCTCGTTCTTCACATAACTGGGTTTGACTATAGTCGGGGCCAACAAATCATATTTATTGGCGTCGCCGACCTCTGGCTCTTCCAAAACCCATTTCGTCGATTCAAACATCTTTAAGTCCAACGGATCGCCGATCAGTTTGGAGTCCAATATCGTTAATGAGTGACATCCGGCCAAACATACCAGAAGTGGACTCAACTCTAATTGAGTCTCAACTGAAGTGATTGGGTCTGAGAAATGGACTGTCTTTAAGTTGTTCGGTAAGACTTCAGCCAATTGGAGCTCATCTTCAGTAAGAGTTCCAGTTTTGTCGAAACAGATCGAATCGACACAACCGGCCATATTTATAGACCGCTGAGACATACAATAGATCTGATTGTTTCGAAGTCTTTTGTCCACAAATACACTGGCGATGGTGAGAGCGGCCGGAAGTTCGGGCGGAACCACTGAAATCATAACCATTAGGATCTCAATCAGTGATATTCAATGTTTTAAATACCGATTGTAATCAAATCGAGAGCTTTGATGAAAATCTCTCCCAAATGGTCTCCTCTTTGAAGTTTAATTATAATCGTATAAACAAAACCAATGAAAGCAATGCTAATCATAATAGCTATGAATTGATTTACGTGTCGATTGAATTTGAAATCAATTGGTTTCGGGAAAAGTATAGACCGGACGAGCTCTCCCTTCGAGGTCTGGAATGCGGTTCTTATCACAACTGCCTTCACCTTTTCGTTTCCGTAATATCGAGTTTGGATTACTTTAGTTCCGGCGAATATAATGTGTTTGAAGTCATATCTGGCGCTGAATTCCGATTGACTGAAAGTAATACTCGATTTGATGACTGGAACAGACTCTCCGGTCAATAGACTTTCATCGACGACAACGTTTCCAGCGATCAGAACGACATCGCAATACATCTGACACTCATTTGATGGCAAAGCGATCACATCTCCCGGAACTAAACAACTGGTCTTTTGTTTGACGTAAAGATCTCCGCCTTTCCAGACATCAATCATGTCTTCGCCGCTAACTGTCTCTCGAAGTTGTCTTTGATTTCTACGGATTTGATACGAACTCGATATGAGTGACACGATTGACATGAAGAGTATGAAACCCGCGTAATAATAGTATTCCTCTAAAGACCATAAGATTATAGCAAACACTTGGAAGATATAGAATGGACTCAAAACTTCTTTGTAGAGGATCTCTAAATACGATTGAACTTTGATTTCGATTTTATTGTCGCCGAACAAAATAGTTCTGAAAACAAATACCGAGAATGAGACTGAGAATGGACTCCGAGTCCGGACACTCACCGAATCGATTGTTCTTCATTCGTCAAACCCTTCTGTTCTAAGAATCCCGAGCAAAGAATATTGCGATCGAGTCCGTAGAGTCGTTCAAATAGGTTGTTCTGTCGGTT
>JAQGAJ010000884.1:0-12079 GCA_034689365.1 Liebstadia similis
ATCCATGTTATGTGCTTTTCATCTTGTCAACAATCTATCATGATTTTTAGCATAAATGCCTTGGTTTGATACATTTTAATTGATCCATGTCAAAATTAATCAAGATAAACTATAATAAATTTTCTTTAACATTATCCAATTATGAAATTCAAGGTTTATTATGATTATGATTTGCAAATATAGGATATTTTTAGACGACTCGGTCATGAATTACTCATCAGATATCGGGAACATTATGACAGAAAAGAATCGGAACAGTATGTCATCAATGGGTGACTCGTCCTCAGCCGAAAGGCCAACATTCGGAGGGATTGGTCACCGAATTGCGTGAGAAAGTGCTAAACGATTGCGGCATTAATTATATGGAAGTTATTAAAAGTTAAACAAAGAGAAGAACCAAAAGGAAAGGCAATCAAAAGCTGCGCCCAAACACTGATCGCGGCGTTAATTGTCTTGAAATAAAGAATTAAGACTTAATTCACTCGAAGACTGATTTGAAATACAAAACGAAACCGAATATTCATTGACTCTATGTATGGCAACCTTCATATCCATTGTGAAAATGTTATCAATGAATAGATAATCCGGAATAAGCATCCAATTAGCCAACGATGACCTTAGGCTTACTTTGTTCTTCACTAAACACGATCACAACGACAACGTGAGTCCGCACTTTCAATGGCATCTCAATTATCACTAACTCGGCTATTATTCTCTGCCAATTAGGTAAGTATAGTCCAATTTGATCTTAGATAACAATTTAGTAATTAAACATTGATGGGCCTTGAACCATCGCGGGTACGTCAGTTGTTGTCCTCAATACTTAATTAAATGAAGCATGCAACTTTGGGAATTTTGATTGCAAGAAAGGTCGAAATTCTCTTCATTATATCATTAACGAATTCTAAGAATTCTGATTTCAATTCTGAAGAAATAGCAAGATGACATTTCAAATTGATATTCGGGTGACAAATAGAAAAGCATGATATTTATGCTCAATATATTTAGACGATTTCATGGAATTTCCCAGGTTAACAATTTTTCTTTAGTGTATATCTAAAAAATCCATTATGACGTTCATCTATTTTTAGCAATTTATAATTGTTTAAACTTAAAATACTCTAACAAAAAAACTTCTATATTGAACATCCATTCGATAGATAGAGAGTCGGAAACAAAATTGAATTTTCAATAAAATTTTAATCTTCCGATCGATTTTCACGGAATTATTTACGGATTAAATCATTGAATGACAGAATACTAAGAATAACTTGACTTTTATCGGGAATTTATCGAAGAATAAAATGTTTTAACGTTTTGTTTGTGTCGTCGAATCCGTTCGGCTGTCAATACGATTACATTGGATATGAAAGTAAACCAATTAATGGCAACTGAAGTCGATTTACGGCTTCGCTTAACTCAAGTCTCGTTTGCCTTGAATTCAATGTATTTCTCGTGAATTTTAAATCACTTTTTTATAACACAAATATCTCTTTCACTTGTTTTCTATACTTTTATTGAAAGTTATTTAACCCAAAAATAAATTAAAAGAACGCAAACATAAACCAAAAACTTATGGTTTGAAAGAGTAATACGAGTTTTGAGGCTCAGAAACCGCTAAACTTTAAGGAGGGTCTGGAAATTGAAACCTAAGAGTTTGGTACTTTTGATAATAACTATTATTAAATACAAGATTAGATGGTTTTGTTTTGTGGCTCTATTTTATTCAAATCAAACATCGGTAATTATCTAGGTGATTAAGCTTTAAAAAGCCATTATTTAGAAGATTCGGTAATTTAAAAATAGTTTGGTAATACTTTTTTTGAGTGTATTCCACGTCAATTAAATCTCTACCTATAATGATCAATGTAAATGTACTGAAATCGATTGCCAGCTGATCAGAATTGGATATCTCGTAATTTTATTAATGAAATTCAAAATAATCAATTAAGATCTAAAACCATTTGAGGCTTTTTGATAATTTTCCAATGAAAAAAAATTCAAATACCGATCGATCGGAAGTTTTTCTTCAATAAATATGAAAAATTTTGGGCGAATCCTAATTAAACATTCATAAACTAATCGAGTTATCACTAAATGACCTAATTTACGAACGGATCAATTGGATCAGTCAAGTGGTCAGACGAAGAACTGGCATCAGATCTGCTAATTATCATTGGCCTAACCGGAGAGCACGCAATCGCCGCAAAGCATGACTTTTAATTTAAATATAATTACAGGTTTCCCATTGTGGACACACGAACGATGCACAAACTCGATTACAAATACCTTCATTGTTCACACACATGAGTGCCTAACATAACCTAACATAACATGATATAAACATTTTGTTTGTTTCATAACGTATTCACTCTTTTGCAATGATTTCATACATCTTTACGTCTTTATTAATATTATTTAATTAATTCTTTTCATATAATTGTGAAGAAAAATAGTTTTTCAATAATTATGTGATAATTCCTCAAAAAGACTGATATTATTCTCTATTTATTGCGATTTAACCTTCGGATCAAAAATTTGTGTTATTATTATTGGATTGTATTTACTTAGAATTCATTAAGCAGTAGCTCATTCTCTCTCATTCTCCCTCTCCTGACGTTCTCTCCATCTCCCTATCCCTCTCCCTATCCCTCTCCCTATCCCTCCCGAGCACTACCTATCAGTGTCTGTCGTGACTTAATTAGTGGAAAACGTCTTATAATCCGAACCAAAAGAATTAATTAAAATCAGTTTTCGTACAAAACTTTGGTCGAAATGGTATTTCATAGGATTGAAGCAAAACATGACTTAAGTGTTAAACTAATGCAAAAATAATAATTTGAATATTTAATAGTTTAATAGTTAACTAGAATTCGAACTAAATAGAGGAGAGAATCACCGATTTGTACGAATAGTTTGCGTAACGCCCAGAAAATTGGTTACCAGTGCTATGACTTTGTAATTACGTCGGGACTTATTTTTCCCACCATTGAAAACATCAATCATATCAAAAATATCAGACTAATTGAAATTATCTCATGATTCCTAATCAATTTAGAGCTAGACATGGTCTGGCAATCGGGCAGAAGATCATCTAGCTTATATTGCAACACAAAATCAACTTTCATAAGACAAAGGGTAACAATGGTAAACCCATGACTTTCTCATTCCAGAAATAGTTTCTCGATCAATCATAACGAGTCTCAAAGAGCAAGAAAACATTATCATCTAGATTGTTATTTTGCAACCCGGGGCAATATAACAACGATCGGTAACAATGGTAAACTAGATCGATCATAATTTGGAGATGTATTCGACAAGATAATTACGTGCTGATCACATTTGGATACTCTTGCCAATGATATTAGTCTTACCACTCACACCCACCTTTTAAATATACTATTATTTGCAAAAACAAGAGTACAAGGGTAAAATTTAATTATTGTCATATGTTCGGCAAATATTTAATGCCCAAAATTGTCAAAATTCAACCCGTGATTGAATTCAATTTAATTTTATGACAATTTGCATCAAATCGATAGAATTTTTGGCCAAAATTCCAACTTTAGTTAAATTTGGGTCACATTTAGCATAAATTGACTCTTTATTACGAACAGAGATGTCTGAACTCAGCAAAATGTAAATAATCTAAATAATATTTCGACTTTACAATCACAAAATGATTCTAAATACGAGTCAATTGTCGATTTCTCAATGCTGTTTGAAATTTAACAAATATTTACGAGTCTAGAGGGTATTTTCGCAATACCCACTATTAGACACCCCTGAAATTGGAAGCTAATTCAAAGCTAACCAGTTTTACGAGTGATATAAACATAAATAATAATGAGTTACTGAAAATATGGCAAATATGCAAGGATTTGCTTAATTAGATAGATTTGAACACTTTTGCCGCTTATCTCGCATTTGATCGAAGTTCGCGTGGCTTTTGTCGAAGAGAGACAGTAATCCTATTAAACTTAACAATCAAGAAATGGCTAAATTGAATAAACAATTTAAATTTATAGCTAAGATAAAAGTCAAGTCAATATAATTAATGTCAATTTACCTGACTGTGAATCGACCAATAGAAGTTGTGTGAGCAAGGTGATTGTGATGGTGATTGTGAAACAAGACAACAGTCTATCAATCGATAAAACTCTGGGCAATTGGGATAACATTTTTACTGTCGGCCTATTGTCCAAAGTCTTAAGAGGACAGTAAAACACGAAACCAGTATTGGAATCGATTGATTCGTTGGTCAAAAGAGTTCACCGAATAAATTGGTCGAAAAAATTGGTTCAAAAATACAAACGAGTTATGTCTAAACCATTTAATTTGAGTTTAGATCAAAAGCAAAAAAGTTTTTCTTTACTTTTAATCAAAACTAATACACAAATAGTTGTCAATTGAATGCACTTTTGAATTGTTGGGTCGACAATGAATGGGACGACAAAACGGCAGTCCTATCAGTCCTATCCTCTCACAAGTGATGCACCGAAACAGAAGTTACATAAAAATAATATTCGAGTTATTGCAGCAAAAGTTTTGGCGAACCATAACAAGGATTTCCTGGAGGGCGGTCTGACAGAGACAGTGCCAGCGAAGAGAGAAAGTGAGAAACGATTCTCCTCAACAGCCATAGAGACGGCATCCCAAGTGACAGCCCATCATCACTGAGAGGGAACTCAGGCCTCCTCTCCCTCTACAACACTCTCGCTCTCCGATCACACAATTAAAGACAATCAAACACTACAAACACTAATCACTGGTCCGACACTAATATGCCGTTCAATACTGGGATTTCGTGGCTTCCCTTCAGAAGTAGATATCGGGACAAACCTTACGACAGACACACATGGGTTGTGCCCACAGTATGGGAATCTCTCTTCAAAACAAGGTTTAGATTAACTCTTCTGTCGAGTGAATCGTTTTTTATTATCACAAGAAAAGACATTTAATCTTAAAACAGACACAAAAGTGACACTAATTTCAGCGATCAATTCAATTGCGAACCGAAAAGAATTTCTCTTAAATTTATTTTTTAATAAAAAGTTTTTATTATTTTCATTAACTTTTCTAAATTCTAACGTCAAAACAATTTATCGCAATTGTGTTCAAGGTGACTTCACCTGTTCCCAAACAGCACAGGCATAGCACAGCCAATGCTGAGCTATATCTCTCTTGAATTTACAATCACTTCTTCAAGAAATTAGTTATTCTTTTGGCTTTCAATTCATCGCTCGAGAGATTAGCTCTTCTTATGTGCGATAGAGTGACGAAACCTTCAATCCCTTCACTTCAAGTCGTTTCTAATCTGGGTTTTGAAGTCTTGAGACCAAGTAATTAATTCGTCGATTGCCGGCCACTAATCAATAAATAAGAATAACTATTTTTATTGGGTTAGACTCAGAATTTCCCATTTGGAAAGTGGAAGTCAAGATACGAATGAGAGGAATATGATGTGAATTTTCAATTAGTCGAGTGTTTGATTAACTTTTCAAACTTTCTTATTTACCCAATACTTAAGATTCGATAACTCTTTCTTCGAAATCAAAATGAATTTTAACTTTCGATAAAACAAATAAATTAGAGAACACTCGACGAAAAGTTTAGTTTAGGTAACTTTAGTTTAAAAAAGCACTCGATCTTTGTTTCTCAAACTGATTGGTCGATTGTTTCCTCGCAAAAAAGATGGTCAACACTATAGTGAAGACGAAAAGGACTCAAAACAATCCAAATATAGATATCGATTAACATATAAATTGAAAATACATTGAAAGTACGGACGCATTGAAAGACTGATAAATATCTAATTGAAGATAATTGAAAAATAATGGACTTTCGGTTAGATTTATGTTTTTGGGTTATCATCGGATCTCTTATCGGAAGATGTTTTCAGTTTTTTAATTTTCAAGTTTATTCACGGAATAAAATATTTTTCACGGGTGTTAACAATCAAAGATAGTTCTATTCTAACCTTGATCAGATAATCTCGATCGACAATTGCCATTCAGGGATGTCTAAATTACACGACTTCAGGCACAACTCGAGGGCATTTGGCTTTTTTCATAGAGGAAAAGCTAATCTCAAATTGTTTAGATATGAATTTTATAGACCATTATTATATTTAGCTCCGAGGGCAATTTTAATGATCTTTCTAGCACATAGTTACTTATCAACTGTCCCCCCATTAGCCATCCCTGTCTATACTGAGATTAATAGAGGAGATGAGAGAATAATTAATTATGAAAAAGAAGGTAATCGTGGGTACAAACAAAGCAAAGAGAGACTAATTGATTGGAATATCATTACCCGGTTTATTCACGAGCCTATCGGTGAAATTCTCAAATCTTGTTTGTCTTTAGTGGTGTTTATGTCCGGATCTGGAAAATCGAGTTTTACTTATCTTTTTATGAATTATTATTTATTATTCATTGAATCGCTGATAAATCGCTAATAAATTTGTTTCTGTTTTTCAAATTGCATTCAATTCAAGGATTAGTGACTGAAAAGCAAACAAAAGCGAAAACTATTTTGTCGTACGAATCAAAGCAAATGAATTCGTGTCTTAAATGGAAAGATAGAGAATAAATAAATAGGAATTGGGTCTCAAATAAATGCTCGAAACATATTTGATCGAAACTTTCATTTGATATTTTGAGGCCTTTTCTTTCAAATTCAAGATAAAATTCACTTAATCTTGCTAAAAAATAATATATTTAAGCTTATTTAAACATTAGTTGCCCTCCTACTTTTGTATATAGATGTACAACCGGGTAAGACTTACCCGGGTTTGGAATTCAATATTTCAAAACAAAATGAGAATGTTTTCATTGAAACTTGCAGGAAATACAATAACATGATCGGAAAAACAAATTCTTTAAGTGCAAACACTTTTTAACAATATTAATTTTTAGCGAAGTTGAGACAAGTCTTTACTTTTCGAACAAATATGCTTCGAAGAACTGGGATTCGAACAAACCAGTTCGACCATTATGATGAATATGATCATCTAACTTTTTGTCCATTGTCTCATTGATCATTTGTTCCGCTCAATTATGACAAAACGCAAATCAGACCCAAAAAACATTATCAATAAGATGTTAATATACAAAAAAGTTCCATTGTTCCTCTCGAGAGCCTTGGAATCGGCAATTGATTTTAATCAAGTTCACTTTTGACGCTAATTAAATACGAAAAGCCAAGATAAACTTCTGAGAATTGGATTTCAACCGAGATTTGAAAGAATGGGTTATCACAAACCGATAAGTCTCGCGGCTATTCTAGTGATCTCTAGGTCGTGTGAAGTTTTATGATTTCTCAATTTTATTCTTTTCATGAATTTTAATTTTGTTTACTGAATTCAATAAAGATAGAGCTGAAGCACAGGTAGGAAAGGTAGATAAAGCTGTAATCTTATTTCAGGCCAAACCTAGTAAATTGCTTCTCTGAATGTGATTCAATTTGGATAACATGGACAAAATTTCCCAGTTGGAAATCATTATATTGAGTTTCACACTATAAGAGTGGACAAACTCCCAGAAGGGTCAGAGGAAAACAAGTGTCAGCTCTGATCCTATTTGAATATCTAATCGAAGATCACTTTCCAATCACTTTCCAAATGATCAATCAATTGATAACTTTTGTCAATAACTTTATAATAAATTTTTATTTATTAGTTTTTCGAAATAAATAAAAACAGATTTAAAATATTTAAATCGTAAATAATAAGACCGCCCCTAACCTGGCAATGGGTGGGCCGGCACTGGGGCTCACTATAGGTCGCACAACAATGGGCTAATCGCTACCGAAAACAAAGCTCTGGGTCAGTGCCGGCCCCTCATTGAACCGACGGACAGGCGATCGGTTAACCAAAAGCAATAGAAAACTAATATTATTTAAATAATAATAATAATAATAATCAATAATAATAATGTAATAATAATCGGGTGATTCGGAAACCAAATTAAACTTTAGTACGTTTTGAACAATAAATAACTTCTGATAACTCTTCTGAACAGACATTTCGATTAATCAATGGATAAGTAATTAATTAATTATTTAATCTATTTCTATGTCTTTAATACTTCAATATTAAGCGCTAATAATTAGTTAAAACTGTTTGAATTAGACTTAAAAGTTGTCAATAATCTCGTCAAATGAAACTAAACATGGGTTGAATCGCATGTTTACCATGATTTAAATTCAGAATTCAATTTGCATGAGAGAGCCTAGAAGGGAATATTGAATCAATTGAATCAAGAGAATTTCCCCAATGGAAATGATGGGTAAAAATAGCGAAAACTAAAATCAAGTCAATTCTGATCTATGAATGTGCGAAACTAAACAAACGCCTAACAAGAGTGGGGTCACCAACGCCTCCATCACTGACTCCTTGACTGAGCAAAACATGCGATTCTTTTAGTGAATCTCTTAAGTTATCGATGAAAATGATTAGCGAATAGTAAGTATTGATAATAAAAGAAATGAATGTTCAGACAAATAACCGGGTCATCAATGATTGGAATTTTCAACAAATCAAGAGAATTGTGTGCACTCGTGGCCCTCCATCTGAGACAATTGGATCAATGCCTGATGACTGGCCTGATTGCGGGCCTCTTCTTGCGTCTGACCGCTGCCGTGGCTGACCAGCGGTCGGGGACTCCAGACAGCGGTGATGGTCACCACTGAGAGGTATTCAACGCACTGACTGTTGGCCTGTTTTCGGGGGAAATCACTGAAGTGAACCTGCAGTTGATGAGCGCCCACCGCCTCCGCCAGTCTTCCCAACTGCTCCGTTCGACTCAGTCGACACCGATCCTTGTCCTCCGATTTGGTGCCATTGACCAGAAAACTGGACTCAGATTCAACGAACTTCTTTGCGATACTCGATATCGACTGCACTTTTGCCGAAAGACTTTCTCCGTTATTGATTGCACTGGACTTCGAATTGGGAATCACATTGGGATCTGTTGACAGACTTGTCATTAGAGGTCATTATCATTTGTAAACATGCAAAAAGAGAAAATCGATAAACAATGGGAACTAAATAACAATAAGCTATTGTTTTGTTGACTATTAGTGTCAGAACTATCACTCAGACCTGGATTTGCGCCACTTTTGAGGCCAACATTAGTTGAGATGTCGTTCGGCACGAGTATGAGTCCCGGCACCAGTTGTCGGCCCACTTTGTGTAGATGTGTTGGCGCACAGTTCATGTCAAGCGGGGGCGCATTGGCGGCCGAGTTGTCCTCAACGAACTTCACTTGCCTTATCTTCTTCTGCTGAGCCGAGGTCTGGACTTCAGTCGAGTCCTGTTTCAGAATGGATTGGGGCTGAGGTCGGGAAGAATAGCCTAAGAGTTGAAGCATAGAGTCGGCCGCGTTTTTCTTGGCCAACTTCTTGTTGGGCCCGACGCCAATTGCAGATACCTCTCCATTCTGACCACATTTACTCATATGGATCGTGCATTCAATGGTAAACTCTCGGCGCCGCCGATCAATGCACTGCTCACTGATGAGTGTGAACTGAGGCTCCTTTTCTTTCCGGGCCTGTTGTAGTTGAATGAGTCGATTGATCGGATGAATGGTCGCTCCATTCATGTCAACCGTATCGGGAGCGCTGTCCGGCACCGGTATAGCCCTCTCGGTGTTGTGGTTGACCGCAGAAAAGTCCGAACTCGAAGAGGAGGTAATGTCATTAGCGGTGGGGATATTGACTATAGGTTTGTCTTTTAAGACATTCTTATAGGTATTGATCGGTTTCTTCTTATTGAAGAACTTTTTCTTCTGCATCCGAGCACCTGGTCGTTGAGCACCGGCCACAGGTTGTTCAACGTCGTTGTCTGTAGTCTTGTCCACAATGGGCTCTAATTTGTTCAGTTCTTCGACCATTTGAACGGCCGCATACTTTTTTGACACCTTTTTGCTGTTACCCTCGCCTTTGCAGACGATGTGTCCGACCGTGCATTGGGTCACGAAGTTTGGCATATGTGAGGGCCCGCTCTCTTCAACCACTTCGAACCGGACCGACATATTCCTCTTGAGTGCCATTTCGTGGACTAAACTGATCGGTGACTTCGATGG
Source organism: Liebstadia similis (assembly GCA_034689365.1). Classification (NCBI taxonomy): domain Eukaryota; kingdom Metazoa; phylum Arthropoda; class Arachnida; order Sarcoptiformes; family Liebstadiidae; genus Liebstadia; species Liebstadia similis. Next base: position 10,089 of record JAQGAJ010000884.1, read on the forward strand.
GTTATTTGGGTCAGTGGTGTCGTTAGTGTCCGTCTCTACCTTTTCTGTGCCCTCTGCCGGTACGGGACTGGCGATGGGGGCCAAAGGTCGCAATACTTTGAGGGCCTCTTCGGCCGCCGCATGTCTGGCGGACTGATGTGTATGTCCTTTGCCGACGAACTGACGACTTCCCACAGTCAGAGTCGCACAGTAGGGCCCGCGCGGGATGTGATAGCGCTGGTAATGCATTCCTCGGAAATCGTAAGCATTGGTTGCGGTGCCGCCGATCGGACCCAATGAGAAGGTGGGAGCGGTGGGACGGGGAGGTTCGTACACGTGATACACAACTGTTTGGCCCAATTTCATGGCTAATACATTGAGTTCTACGGTCGGTGTCATTGGCCAAACACTCTTATTGTGTCGCGAAGGACGGGGCGGCGGCTGTTTTAGTTGGCTCTCCTGTAGTGCCAGTGAGGCCGCACTTCGCTGCGCCTTCTTTATGGACGGACCGCTTCCGCGAAACTCTTCTAATTGACCCAATTTGAGGACAACTAAAATAATTGAACAAATTTAGTGATTCTGGTCTCGGAATATATTGGATAGGGATTAGGGGACGGGAAAGGGATCAGTAGTGAAGGGACCGACCGGTGAACGTCTTGCTGTGAGGCGGACCGGATTCGTCGATCAGATGGTACTCATGTTTGATGTCATTGTATCTGCAGATCTCATTGATCCGACACATCGGCGACTTCTGTGCCAAAGGGTCACCCGTGAGGTCGGGATTGTGGTTGTCGTTAATGTCTGTTTCGGTGCCATTGGTATTCACAACGGCCGACCTCACGGATGATGATTGCGATGGCGGAGAAGACATGTCTGCAGTAACGGCGACACCAGTGACGTCACCGATGGCTAGCGGTGAAGCCTCAAAGAGGTAGGACAGGGATCAGGTCAGTAGTGTCTTTGGGTCATAATATTTACATATTGTGAGCGGTCAGTGGTCTGTCTGTAGTCTATCTTCTCTCAGGTTAACATCACAGCCGATCACTTGAGCTGCTCAGTAGTTCTTCGACACATCGGCTGTGCTCGCGGTAGAGGTTCGGCTCAGATGATGATCAGCGGCTCTCCAGAGCTGAGCACAGCTGACGAGTGATCAGTCGATCAGTTGCTGGCAAACTGTCTGACACTCACTCAGCTCTCAATTACGTGGCGTTGCCTTCGGGGCCACCGATCACACACTCTTCACACGTCCGGCCAGACTCGGGTCAGCACTTCGGGCTCTTCAATGCTCTCAATCGCATCTTCGCGGTTATGATCGGTAACTTTCTAGGTCTATATGTGATGACCCGGGTTTCAAATTACCACATCATTTGTTTTCATTTATGTATCGCAAACTTGTTTTTATTGAATTCATCCATAAATGACATGAAAGGGAACACAAGTTTGTGATACCCTTTGAGACAATCAAAGCCAATGACTCGATATGTTATCGTTTGGTTTGGACGTAATCATGGATTGCGAACACATATTCTTGTCGTTATAGGGTTTGACCTCGACTTTGACAACCGAGATGTGATAACCAAGATAGTTCTTTTGAAATTGAAGAATTCTTATTAATTGGTTTGAAGAACAAAATACAGATTTTCACTTAAAATTAAAAGAAAAGTGAAATTTATAAACAATAGTTAAATATGACATCGATTTGATGACAATTTAATTCTGATATCAATATCTAATTAACAAATTATGGGAATATTCAGTGAAATCGATATTATTTGTAATGAATTCGAAATAAAACTGAATTTTTAGCATTTGTTTAAACAATTCAATACTTTCTGCGCTTATATTCATGTCTTTTCCGTATCCATCGTTCAATACAATTCTTAAGTGAAGACATCACTAATAAAGTTAATGATTTCTTTCTATAGACCTTAAAACAAAAACCATAGAAATAAATTATCTTATAAATTGAATTAATAATATGGTAATTTTTGACTTTATATAGTGACACTATA
>JAQGAJ010000885.1:0-12077 GCA_034689365.1 Liebstadia similis
GGTTCTTTGCTGTTGAATTAATTGAAATTCATTAAAACTGATATTTCTTGTCTCAATTTCAGAATTTCATTGATATCGTTAATATTCAAAAGTAAACTGAATGGAATTTTTTCATCTTCACAGGATATGAGTATAACTTTCCCATCACTAATCTCTGCGAAAGTCAACAACTGTTTCGAATGTTTCGCTTTTGCTTGAACTGATTCATCTCTCTCTAAACATCCGAAAAACCATTCGGTTTCTTTCGCATTCATAGATATTCCGGATGAGTTCTTGCCATTGATCATATACCGTATATCTAATTTATGGAAAACGTTTCGCTCCTCGGCCTTTCGTTTGGGTCCTCCCGTCCCGCGGACGATTTTCGCGTATTTATTATATGATCGTCCTCTATCGTCGATATATCCAGTGAGAGGAATAGTGAATAAATCTCTAAAATTATAAGTCATTTTTATTTTGGATTGTTTTTCAATCTTAGCAATAATTCAAACTCAAACTTAGCAATAATTCAAAGACGTTTATTAACAATTTAACTTTTCACAATTTTCAAAATCACTTGAAATGTTTTTCAAAGAATGAATGATTTTATGTTTAAGTTTCACTTTTTATACAGTTTTTCAAAACAGTGAAATTTCTGATTTTCAGTATAAATTCAGAAATTTAGTTAATTTATCATAGTTAGTGGGAAAAATACAAATAACCCTAGAAAATAGAAACTATAAAATTTGATACAAATGAGAATATTTTTCATTTGAATTACAATGGTTTTGGTATGAACATTAAATTGGATAACATAATTGTATTGATTAGTATAGTTTTATTATTTATTTCAATTATATTTATAATTATTGAAATCTTTAAATCAAATGTAAATAGTCGATATAAATTGAAATGTTTTAATCAATCATATGTTTTTATTTGTGAATAGAATTAAACTTTCGAAATTTCATTGAAAATGTCGTCTTTCATATTGGGATCAATTGCTTGCAACTCTTTGATGCGATCTAAGACCTCTTTTTTGCGTCTGGCCAAACTCCTTTTCTCGCTCATTTTCTCTTCTCGATGACGAAGAATGGCATAAGCTTTATCCGCCCATCTCTTAACTATATCCAAATGAGCCTCAACTTTGAGTTTGTTTGATTTTGTCCAATTTTCAATCCAGTCCTTGAACTGGATTGAGCCGAATTCCTTAAGATCGCCATCAGCTTTAGGTCTAGGTGCCATTGGAATTTTCAGGAATCGGAGATTCTCTAAAAAAGAATAAATTTTAGTAATTTTTGTTAAAGATAAAATGTAAAAATTACTTTCACAATTCATGTTGTCCACATATTTTTCTTCTTCTTTCACCAAGTCGTTTAACGCCTCTTGATTTAGAGAAGGTTCCTTTCGTTTCCGTTCAATTGCGAATATCTCAATTCCATTCTTCGAGGAAGAAGCTTTCGGCTCGAAAGACTTCTTCAATTTCGGGATCTTGTATGCTTTTTGAAAAAAACAAGTCAATTAGATTGATTTTTCATTATTTAGAATACTTACGAATTGGTGTTTCTACCACTTCAACTACTTCTTCTTGTTCTTCTGGTTTTGATTCTTCCAATATTTTCACCTCTTCTTCGTTCTCCGATTCTTCGTCACTACTGCTGTCACTGCTTTCACTCAAACTTGTGTTTTCTTCCTTTTCTCCCTCTTGAAAACTTTCAGTCTCGGTCTCGGAGACAAGGACGTTGTTTAGTACCGATGGTCTCCAGTTGCGGATCCGATTGAAAGCATCTTTTGAAGGATATTCACCTTTGATCAAGTTCTTCTGTACTGTTGAATAAAAAAATTTAAAAATTGTATATGAAAATTTTTAAATTGAGATGAGAACTTACATTTACTCCAATATTTCAGTTGGCTCTCTGTTTCACCAATTAGAAAATGAAAGAAGGAGGCCAAGTCTTTGTTGTATTGGCGTTTACACAATATGTTGACCTCATTCGAGTTGTATTTTTCTTCATTAAAGCGACTCATCTGAAAATAGAATTCAAATAATTCAAAAAAAGAATTTGGGTTTTAAAAATGCTTTATTAAATAAAATTAAAAACGGAATAAAAATCAAAGTGAATAAGAGAACAAAATTCAAAAAACAAAAGAATTCAAAATAAAAATAAGAATAAAATTCAAAAACAGGAAATAAAACCAAACCAAATCAAATAAAACCAAAAAAGGGAAAATTTCAAGATTAAATCATTTTTTCTCGACTTTAATAAACACTTTAGGACCGACGTGCCCCTTGTGTTTTCGATTTACATGACTGACAAATCCACTTATAGTCATGTACCGGAACTTCTTGCAGGTCCCACAGCGGTACGTGCGGGTAAACAGCGCATTCATCCGGGCTCTCATTTTCTTCACGACGCGGTGTTCGAGTTGTGATTCCGCGATGGATTCGCGATTGGCGGCCAACGAAGACGATGTCCCAGCCATCGGTTCGAAGTTGCCATTGCCTTCAACTTGTCGATTAGGCGCCGTGGCTTCCGAGCCTTCCGTCATGCTCATCTCGCAGGGGATGTTATGATATCCCGTATAGGCCATCCCATTACTGTCGGCGGTGACGTCGGTACTGGTCATCTCGATTGGCATATTGTCAGCACCATTTTCTGCTGTTCCAGCCAAAGTCGGATCCGATGACTGCGATGGACCATCGGCTGAGGGAACGCCAAATTGTCGCCACTGTGGAGCGCTGACGAAACCGTTTCGAGGCGGCCCGCAAAGTGTCGCTTCTCCGGGTTGATTCGGTCCAAAAGCCGATGAAATGCCAACACTGCCAAAGCCATTTCGGGCATCGTAGTCGGCAAATTGAGTGCCGTAGAACTGGGGACGTTGAGGAGGGACATCGCCAGTCGGACCTTCTTGTTTGACGACGGTCGGGACACTACCAGACTGGATGGTTGACGCAGGTTGAGTGACGCCAGTCGATGGACCGATGACTGGGGCAGGCATCGGCTTAATAGTGATGAGACGAACATTTGACGCAGTAATCGGCGGTAAAATGGTGATAGTGGCCGATTGAGGCGCAATGACCAAGAGGGTTTTGTTGACGCTCATTGTGGTTATTATAATAGAGAAATTGAACTCACTCTAAGAGCTTAGTGATGAGACGAGCGTCGATAACTTTCGGCGGAGAACGAAGACCAAAATTGACCGGTGAATCCAACGAAACAGCGATGAAGCCAACGGAAAGCAATAGCCAGAGATGGACGGACGAACCAGCGGGGGTGAGTGACGAAGCGTAACAACGTTAGCGAAAAAATCGTTCCAAACGATTAAAACTTTCAAAGAAGACTTTGAAATTCTTTTTCAAACTTTGCTAGAGAGCTTAGTTCGAAGTGATTTCAAACTGAGAATCGAATCGGCTTTTATTCAGAAATTAGAGGAAAAAACCTTGCTAAATTGTGAACTCTGAGAAAATTCTAGAAGAAAATATCGGTCAAAAACCCCCACACTAGATCCCCCCACATGACCTATATTCAGGTCACCATAAACTATGAACTTAATTAGTGAACTTAAGTATGCATAATTCAATTAGCAACTAATTATGATATAATACAACTAATTAATGACTTTAACCCTTGCTTTCCAGAATCATGAGACAGAGCGACGTGACCGCTATTTAGAAAACTGACAAAACCAATAAATTAGGGACCAAAGAGTTAAAATCAAAAGAGTTTATTAATTAAAATCAAAGGGTAAAATAAGTACAATATTAAAGGATTAGACAATACAATATGCCCACTCAGGCCCTACATACCTTAACAATATATATGAAACAATGGTTGAATTAAAGTAATTTTAATTAAAATATAATTGAAATTAATTTTAATTAGATTAATCCGAGTCAGAATCGGATGAGTAATAGAAGTTCAGCTTTTGGTTGTTCTTCGAGTAAAACTTCTCTTCGACTTCGAGGATACTCGGGGTCTCGAAGTGCTTAAGCCGAAGGTGTAGAAAGAGTCCCGCGACATTTCCTTCTGTTGTATGCCAGTCACATCTGGGACAGAATATTCCTAAAAATAAATGGAATTATTAACAATGGGATTGGGTTTTACTTCATAACAATTTACTTACTCTTTTCTCCTCTAACCGTTGCCTTCTGGACACGGAGATGGGTGTCTGGGATACCACTGGAATCGGCTTCTCTTATCGTCACTTGTGTTCTTCTCTTGTCGGCCATGTCTTCGAAAATGTAAAGCGAAACAAGACTGACAAAAGAAGAGCACAAAAAGCCACTCCTCTTCAACATGATATCCTTCACCGGGGATGAGTATCTTTATAGAGGACTTCTCCTCTGGCTCTTGTTGTCCTTCACCGTTCAAAGAATGGTGATACAAGAATTGCGATCCGATGAACAGATTAATGATTGACTGCATTAACAGCATTGAGAGGAACGACATCAGAGTTCCGCCCAAATAAAGCCATTTCCTCTGATCACTGAACATAGCGCTCAATGAGAAGCAGCCGAAGATAACACAAGTGGAGAGGAAAGCGGTCGGAATGATCGACGGGTTGACCATAATTGTGTATTCCATCAGAGGTCCTAATCCAAGACCTAAACGATTGACATAATTAATTGTTTATCTTCTAATCCATAATCGTTTCAAACCTGAGGCAAACGCAAATCCCAACAAATACACGAGTCTTGTGGTCCGGTTCTTGCCGTCATCGGGAGTCGAGTAGATGGCGATCGCGAATCCGATGGCGCACAACGCAGACAATAGGCCGCCCTTCGCACGAATGGAGGCATTGGTCAACATTTGTCAAAAAGGCATTCAAAGAGTCATTCAAAGAGTCATTACTTGCATTATTGACGTGAATAAGTGGACGTAACCACCGATTGCCGCCGACAGCAAAGCCATAGCCATCGAGGAATAGACATCCTTGAGATGGGTTTGAATGTGGGGTTCGCTAAAAGAATCAGTTCATTAGAATTGATATTATATTGGGTTTAATCCAAGTCTTTAATACATTTTACGGTTAAATGAATTTACAAACGAATCGATATTAATATTATTCATGACTTAAATGATTTGATTTGACTTCAAATACAAATACAATGTCTGACTGTTTGTCAATCACTGATCGCACGATTCAATCGCAACCGTTTTGGGGACCAAATCCTCATTGCGTTCAACACTTTTCCAGTATATTCTCAAACAAAATATTTCAAAAGACGTAAACAATTGAATCAATTTATACCTTTTCTAACTGGGGTTCAACTGAATAGCAATTGCTTAACGTAAACAAAAGTACCAAAACATTGAATGCTTTAAAGCCTTAATAAGCGTTCAATGATTGATAAACACGTCAGTGAAGTGAATGCAATGCAAAGGGTTTTTCATTTGCATCGAGTGATGCGATCAGTGATGAGCTTCACTCCAATCACTGCAATCACTGCAATCACTTGGACTGCGATCACCTCAACCCCGATCATCGATATCAACATCGAGTTCAGTTCAGTTCTGCCATTAGACCTCTTTTTCCTCATTTGTTTCATTAAATGTTTATCCGCTATAAGGAAATCAAATGCTGACGATTGAGATCACCGGCACTTCCATTGGTTTGCTTTGAGTTTAATCGACTAATCACTGACTGATTGGTCAGAGTCTCAGAGACGACAAGCGCTACATCTCTTGCGATGACTTCTTTGCGATGCGATGTCCGAAGTGTTGAATCCGATGACAATATAGTGATTGCTTTTAAGTACTTCTATGACGAGACAAATGAAAGGGATTTTCGGTTTCAGCGAAACAAAAACCAAACTTTGAAACAGACTTTCGCCAGAATTTGTCTCAATATCAACAATAGTCTCAATAAAAAAGATAAGAAAAGCAAAGACAAGAAGAATATCGGGCATAAAGTGATCGGAATTGAGCTCAAAGACAATGACATTACTCTTAGTGAGGATTTACTTAACAAAGATGTCTGGAAATCAGGTCTTAAATCACAGTTGACTTCATTCGTAACATCATTGACACAAATGCTAACCTTTTAGGTCAAGTCCTCAAAGTTGGCGACCAATCCTTCCGAGTGGTCGTCAACGCGCCCGCAGTCAAAGCCTTACGACTTCCCAAAACAATTATGTCTTCGTTCACAGTCTTCCCTATCGTTAGCCTCGAGTTCTGTCAATTGAATGATTGCCGATATTCTTGGTTTAGACAACTAAAGGATTCTAAAGATTGGGTTTCAGTCGGAGAAGGATTTTATTATAACACAAACACTGCAGACATCGGTTCTAAATTGAAAGTAATAATAGAGCCTAAGAATGGTATTTTGAAAGAAGCCGTCAGTGAAGAACCGGTTGGAGCGAACCCTGGATTGTGTCCATTCGAAGAAAGACATTTGTTTTGCAAAGAAGTTTCTCCGTTTGGATCGTTTCGAGTCCTTTCTTACAATATATTGGCCGACATTTACGCCGATTCTGATTATTCGCGAACAGTTCTCTATCCCTACTGTCCTCCGTATGCGTTGGCAATCGATTATCGAAAACAACTTTTGATAAAAGAAATAATTGGATATAATTCAGACATTTGTTGCTTACAAGAAGTCGATAAACCATTTTTCGATAACGAACTCAAACCTATTATGTCTTTAAAAACTGAGAATTCTTTGAAATATGAATTGATTTTTGGTGAAAAGGGAACGACTGGAGAGGGTTTAGCCGTCTTTTATAATACATCTAAATTCGAATTATTGAGCGCCAGAACCTTCTCTTGCGCTCATGTTTTGCAAACAAATCGAATTTTCGGTCAACTCTTGAAAGACGTCAGCCTTAATGAGAAACTGTTGGAACGACTTATGGCGCGGAAAACTGTCTTCCAATCAATTCTTCTCAGGAGTAGAGAACATGAAAACCGAGCAATACTTTTAGGCAATACTCATCTCTACTTTCATCCCGACTCCGATCACATTCGACTCATTCAGTCCTTTATTTTTATCAAACATTTGGAAAATTATATCAAAAAGTTGTCTAAAATTGTGAGTTTTGACACAAATTTAAATTTTAATGAAAACAAATCAATAGAATTATAATATCTTTGCAAATGTTTGTTAACAGAGACCGGAACTGATAGTTTCACCACTTCTTTGTGGAGATTTCAACAGTTGTCCCGAATTCGGTGTTTACCAGTTGATGACCACTGGATTCGTTCACAAAGATATCCAAGACTTTAAAAGCAGTAAATATTACTGAATATTATTAAAACTATATTAAAACTAAATTTATTTAAAATCTAGACTCAGACGAGACGATAGACGGCTTTGAAATGAGTCACGACTTGAGTCTTGAGAGCGCGTGCGGTCGACCGGATTACACGCATTACACGACACTCTTCAAGGGATGTCTCGATTATATATTTTACGACACAAAACAATTAATACTTTCCGAAGTGATTCCATTCCCGACTGACGAACAGGTCAGACAAAACACAGCCATTCCTAGTGTTCTCTTCCCGTCTGATCACTTGGCTCTGGTGTCAGTCCTCCGATGGAAAGATAGTTAACAATACTTTAAATATAAGAAAAATGTCTTAAATTAAGTTTTATTTCGATTTTTGTGATAAATCTTTATATGAATGGCAGAAATGGTTCTCTTTTGAGTGAAAGACTGGTTGAGATCACGATTGGCTCCGATCGGCTCGAAGTCGTCCAACATTTCTACCGAAGAAGTATTGCATGAAATGTCCAAACGATAGTTCTCCTAAAGTATACGTAACTTCAGAAAAAGTGATTCTATAGACATCCCGACGGAACTGACCTTTAGTTGTAGCGCCATATTAATGGATCTGTTGATGGCTTTACCCAATCCGTGGATAACTAGATCATCGTTAGTATTGTTGTCAAGTATTTGCTCACATTTTTTCATTTGGACCCCAAAATTGGTGTTCATATTGATGTAGACATCATTTGGTCGTTTCGGCAAATGCTTCGGTAATCTCTTCATTAGAACATATTCTTCGGGATCTAATCGCAAGCGTTTCGGCTCTTCTTTCGGCGATTTTTCAGACATTGTTTTCAAATTTAAGATCAATTGAAGGGATCGTATATTAAATGACAAACCGTTGTAATGACTGACAGATAGGTTTGAAACTGAACTCAAGAATCGGAACAGTTTTGGAACCAATTGTGTGATCACTAACGAAGAGATCCACAGAAGAAATCCATTTATAAAAATTGATTTAATTGAAAAAACTTTCAAAATATGGGAAAAACATATAAATAACGAAAATTTTGATGAAACGGATTGTCTTTTGGTTTGAATCCGTTTTGCGATTGATATCTGAATATTGGATCGAATTTAGTAAAAATGTATTTCTTATCCAATAATTTCTAATTTAAATCATATATTATTTTATAATAAAATTTCATTTTCTTTCAAATACAATGAGTTATTGAAATGATTGGAAAGGAATTGCATTTTAGGTCTGATTGGTATCGAAAACAATGATATAATGAAATGAGTCTAAGATGTGATTCGTTTTATAAAACGATTCGATAATTATATATAACTTTGTATGACATTCACTATTAGTCAATGTTTTGTTACAATTATGTCATTCATTGATGTAATAAAATAATTTGTAAATCAGTTAATAAACCGTTCAATAAGTTTAGTCTTATATAAAGTCTTAATAAATAAACTCAAGTCTTGTCCGTCGGTAACAAATGGTCAGCAGTGGTCACTCAAAGCTGTTGTCCCTGAACTACCATTGACTCCGAATTGGTCTCATTTGCCGACTCATTGATAGAGAGGTCTGTTTGGTCGGACTCTAATCCCATGTCTGTCTGAGCGACGATAAGAGGCGAGTCTTCGCTCTGTTGTTGTTGATTGACTTTCTTCGCCTGATGTGTCTTAAGATGTTTAGACAAGTGGTCGCTTCGCATAAACCTTTTGAGACATTCGGCGCATTGAAACCGTTTTTCACCTAAAATATAAAACCATTGATCAAAATAAAAGATGAGAAGAGTAGTGAATAAAAGTCATACCCGTGTGGGTCCGTCTATGCCTCTGGAGTTCATCAGAACGGGTGAATCTTTTGCCGCAGAAGAGCCAATTGCAAACGAACGGACGCTCTCCGGTATGCCATCGAAGATGTGCTCTTAAATGAGATGTCTTTCCATAAACTTTATTACATCCGGGGATATGACAAATGTGTTGTTTCTTTTTGGTCTCACTATTGCGTCCCTCGCCGTCCCTACAGTTAGGACAAGTACACGCAACGCGTCTCATTTTGCGACCCGTCCCGGGCTCACTACCCGGTGTGGTCGTCCCATCTGTTGTGGGAGTGGCGGTAAACGATCCCTGAAGGGAGTTCTGAACGGAAACATTGGCGGGCGTTGAGACCAACTGCCACTTTGTCGGGTCATTCGGGTCCTGTTGTATCTGTTGAGTCATGAATTGGGAGGCGTTTGCGATCTGAATCGCCTGAACCGGACTCATAGGTCCGACCTGTTGTCCACTCGAATTGGTTGGAACATTGGCCACAATATTGCCCGAAGGAGTAATGCTTAAGCTCTGAAGAGCCTGCGGAGAGGCAGAGATCATTTGCTGCTGACCTCCGCCCTGTAATTGTATGGTCTGAAGGCCTCCGACGCCCTGAACTTGGATCACATTCTGTGCTGTTCTTAACCCTTAAGAATTAATGGATAACAACTGATTTCCGATTGTCTATTTGAGACATACCTCCGAGGTTTGAAAGATTTATCGAATTCGAGGGCCAGACCGGGGCTGATATTAATTGTCCGATTTGTCCATTCGGTAACTGAACGTTTGCCAAAACTGTTTGTCCGGCTGTCGAGGTATTCACCGTCGATGCAGTCGTACTCTTAAGAAACGAGATTGAAATTGTGAGATATTGACAATCGAATGGATTGGAAATTACTTGATTAGTTTGATTAGAAGTCTGGTTTTCAGTTCCGGGTTCTTGTTTTATGGTCGGAGTCTGAGTGTTGTTAGACTGAGACACTTGGATCGACTGCATTTGCATCTGAAACATGACAAACAAGGGTTAGGATGTGACCAATGATGCAATTGTCTTAAAACCTGTTGCATTTGAGGAACGACTTGTGCGGTCAATTGCTGGACATTCCCAGCATTTAGTGATTGTATCGCTGAAATCGGTAAATGTATTGTTTGGAGAATCGTTTGACCATTTTGTGTAGAGATTGCTTGAACCGGAATCGTCTGTTGAACCGGCAATTGTATGGTCTGAACAACATTTCCCTGCCTTATCTGCATTGTCTGTCCGGGAGATGCGAACTGTCCTAACGAGACATTACCGATGCCGGGGATGAAAACAGTCTGTTGTGCCGACTGTTGTGTCTGTTGAGTGTTTTGTTGTCTGACAACTGTCTGATTGGGCGAAGACAGCAATTGATTGCCTGACAATTGGATGGCCTGTTGTGTTCCGGGGATGAATATGGCCTCCTGTCCGTCAATCTGGAGCTGTTGCGGCTGAAGAATGCTGTAAATGCCGGCATTTCCGGCCGCCTGAGAGAATATCTGAGTGGCATTTGATAAGGCATTCTGGGTATTGGCCACTGATGTGATCCCTTTGATAGGTGTCCCGACATTTGCGGCGCTGCTGACGGCGGTTAGAACCTGTGGATTGAGTTGAGTGACAGTTCCGTCAGGATTAAGTACTCCGAGCGTTTGTCCCGCCTGGACGGGTATCAACTGAGCAAAGTCTGACGCCTGAATCACTTGATTCTGACCGACAAGCTTTACAGTAGTGGTGGCGGCGTTAGGCTGACCGCTGCCTTCCGACAGTTCAGAGGGCGACCCTATTTTAGAACAGGTGGCCGCTAATAAAGCTAAAGGAGAAGCCGCTAATTGTTGTTTGCTGTTTGTGGCCGACGACTGACCGCTTTGTTGACTCTGAGATTGACTTTGATTTTGCGAAGACTCCTATCATTTAAGGCAAAGGCGGGGTTAGAATACATGGGCTCACAATCAATACAACATTGGGAAGGGCTATGGGATGGTATGACACTGTGCGCTGTGAACACACCGTCGGGTCAGACACCACAACACCAATACTGCCTCTTAGGTGGAGAACATGGCCTCACGTGTGCCCACATTTCTATCGATCCGACTCTTCAGAGGTATTGCAATACTTCAGACAGTCCTCCGTTTGATCTCATCATCAGAGCATTGATAGACAAACAGTGAGGAGTCGTCTTCGAAGAGGTGTCTGTCATTCACCACAACTAAGTGTGCATCTGATGACCGGTCGGACCGATAGAGTGCTGACCACTCGGCTATCCCTCACTTAAGACAACTCTAAGACATAGTTAAGACTAACTGTTTCGGTACGATATTCGGTCAGAAGAGTGACCAATGATTAAAAACATTTAGCGGTCGTTAAAAAAGTTTGAAAAAAGTTTATTTCAATACCTGATTGTCAGTGACGGCAAACTCGTCGACCGATTGGTTACCATTAGTTGTATTACTCATTACTTAACTAACACTACAAACAAAAGGATTTTTTTCACGACTTATCACAATCGCAAACAATTAATTAAAATAAACTAAATTTAAAATAAAAACAAAAGTTTTAAGTAAATAAAGCGATAATTATATTCTTGAAAAAGTGTTGGACTAATCGTTGGTCTTTAGGCAGCAATGGTTAGTCAGTCCTCAACTCCACCTGAATATGTCGTTTGGCCCACAAAGAGGACGATCGGGGATGAGATGGGACTCAACTACACCTCATATATACATACATAGAGACAAATAGTTCCCACACTCAACAACACCTTCACCACACACACAGTCCTCTCAGACCCGACTTACATACCATTCCCCGTCCACTCTATCCCTGTCCTCATCTCAGACTAAATACATTTCTGTTCCGTTAATTATAATTAAATCAAATCAATGATTGCGACGGAAAGCCATTGAAAGCCATTATTGCGTACGAATACAGTTGTGAGGCATTGATGTGGAGTTGGCTTTGGTTTGGGTTTGGGTTTAGTCTAACCGTTCATTGCTTTCAATAGGGATTCAAATTTGAAATCAAATCGATTTAAAACTAATTTTAAGC
>JAQGAJ010000886.1:0-12076 GCA_034689365.1 Liebstadia similis
AACAATTCAATAGAAATATTTGAACAACGATTACAATAACATAAATAAAGTTATAATTAATTATAAAATTATTTAATTTTGTTCAACATTTGACTGAACTTTGAACTCGAGTTAAACCAAATCGGGTCCGAAAGACTGCTATTGTAACCGATTTTGGAGTTACCGCCGATTGAGGACAGATTCGAGATCGGAGGCGGACCAGAGATACTGACACTCCGGTGACCGCTGTGTGGCGGCCACGCCTGCCCTCGGGTGTAGTCTAGGCTCGGATGAGCTATCGTTTGGGGCATTTGGTAACTGAAGTTTACCGTAATATTGATTGGATGTAAGACTGGGAACAGATTGAGTTCGGGCTCTTTGGACAAGAAGGGCGCGATTACAGAGGCGTCGACTGTCAGCGGCAGATAGTAATTGCCCGACGGGTGTAACGCAAAGATCGGTACAAACATTGAGGATAGAGATGGCACGGATTTATTGGAAGAGTTGGACGAATAACCAGAGGTTTCGCTCCGATGATCGCTGGCCTGAGTGGTCAACGACGAGAGACTCGAATTGGAGACTCTCTCGTCATCGAAGGACAGCTGATTCGGCGGTGAGATCGACTTCGAGGGCGGCGACTCTTTTTGGTCGGCTTGGAATCGATCTTTGATTTCCTTTTTGAAGTTATATACGTTTTGGTCATTGTTCGGGTTGAAAGCGTTCGGCGATACCGAAGGTGTTCTCGAAGGGAGACTAATGTGCGGCGAAGACTTACACCGTTTCGATATCGAACTGCTTTCGAGCATTTCTCGCAAATGACTGGTCACTACCGGCTTAGACACGAATGGTTTGGTCTCCACATCACTGTCTATCACATCCATCTTCTCATTGGCCGAAGCGGTTGAGTCTGACAGCGATGGCGAACGCGCTTTCGGAATGTCGTCCATCGTATGTACTTCTGATTCTTTGACAACTGGGCTCACTATAGGAAAGGTATTAGTGAACAGTTGTGATCATATGTGAGACAAACCTTTCTGAATGGTTGACATATGGTTCTGGAGATAGTCCATCATTCGACGGCACAGACCATCACCAGTGAAGAGACCCTCGATCTCGACCAGAAAACGGACGGCCTCTGAGAGGCACTCCTGATATCCCAATCGGTATTGTCTGAGCCGTTCCTCTTCGTCCAGATTGGGAGAAGTGCTGAGCTCACACTTGGAGTCGTCGGTGCAATACTTGTGCGCCTGCAAGTGCTTCATGTGTTTGATGGCCATCTCAATGATCTCTGTCTTCTCGATCCGTCCTCTGCCCTGAAGTGATGACGACTACAATCGTTTTAATGAAATAATCTCGAAGCGGATCACTTGTCTTACCTTCTTTAGATAGGAGGTCGGAATCAGTCGACTCAGATCTGCCAAACAGTTGTTCATTCGGTCGCGACGTCTCTTCTCTATAATACGATGTGATAGCGGGTCCTAAGAGTAGACCAAACGGGTTAGTGATGGACGTGATTACAGACATGTTCTTAGGTGTTGTCTAATTCTATAAATGGATCTCAAGGTTGCCATTAATTTAAATTAACGACAATTCTATTAAATTAAAGATAATTTATACCATTTTTGGCATTCTTTCGGAACTTTTATCAAAAATTCTCTGGATATTAGTTATTCGTTTTGGAGATTATGTTAAGTTATAAATGAATTTATATAACGAATGATAATTTATTCAAACAAATGGAAGAATTCGCCGAAATTCGCAAATATATCGCAAATCAAAATCAAAACTCGATATGAATTTGATTCAAGTTTTCCGTTAGACTTAAGTATTGATCGGAAATTGAATATAAAACAGATTTGTGTTTCGAAGACTTCTTTACATTTAAGATATGAATATATAATTATTTTTAATATCGATTCTTAAAAAAATTAATTAGTTGTGGAAACGACCAAATGATTAGATGCTTAGACGGGCGTCGACTAAACTTTTTGAATGTTTCTCGGTTTAAGTGGCAAAAGGTATGCGATTGCGGAAAATCATAGGGTATTAGAGAACAAAAAATATTGTTCTAATCGGAATTAATTCAGTGATAATGATGAGACAAATAGTGAATTCGAGGAATTATTAATTTTGATGAAACGGCAGTTTTATTCAACGGAAAATATCATTTCGTCGATATTTTTAACTTCAATTGCTATCACTTTGCGATACAACAGAATCGCAATCATATCCTTATTTGCGTCAATTTTTCCTAAGATTAGTTCAATTTTATAATTTAGAGCCCTTTGGAACCCAAAGTGCAACCAATAAGATATCAAGAGTTCGGTTCGTTTTCAGTCAACAAATATCGCGATATTCGGCTATTTTTCGATCTAAAAGAGGTCTCATTTCGAATAAATGTCTCTTTGAATACGAATCGCTTGATTTGAGCCTAAAGTCAGACCAAAATGTAGTAATACTTGGAATCGAAGCAAAACATAATTCGGGTTTAGTTTTGGCAAAGAATCAAAAGTAAAGGTTTAGAATAGAAATCGCTATTTAAAGGTCGCCTCAAAGACATCGATTACAGCAGAAAATGATAATTAACTCCAATCCGTGATAATGACATTGAAATGTGAATATTTTTCAAAATAAGGAGAGTCTTGGTCTTCGTCTGGAGAGCCAGTTATGAACATGTCTTCGACCAAATCCTTGGGAATGTAGTGCAGACTCTTGTCTGACCAGATTTAATCAGCCATTCGTCTCAACTAATCAAATAAACCGGATTTTTTGTTTACCATTAGAAGCCTAGATCATTGAGATTGGCTACAAAGCCATCAATCTCTCTGACGATTCAACTGATCTATTAATTGCATCGTTTGAATGATTGGATCCGTTAGAGGAATGCCAATCGAATGATAGGGCGACTGATGTGTTGCCGATCACGTTGTGTTCACACGACCAGACCTATTGTTTTCTTTCATTCAATGACATAATTATTTCCGATAAACCGATTCGAGTGTCGAAACCGTTGTAAACATGATTATCAAACTCGAAGTTTATTTTACGATTCGTTGGCCTAATTTGTAATCAGGGATTGCAAACCGGGTTATCTAACACTTCGACATTTGACAGACCCTTACCGGTCGTGACGCCGGTCAACACCTACAGACACACACCTACTCAGGCCTGATCTGAATGTGATCTCTTCGGCACTTTATTTTCGTTCAATTGATCAGATTTTCTAATCTTAATGAGTGTTTGATTGGCTAACGGTTATGAAACAAAGCACCTCTTCTTTTGAACTCAAAGTACTTATCGCTAGCAATAGGTTTTGGTATAATCGAGTTAACTCACTCGACTCGAAGACTTCTTCCGTTGAATATTGAGGTCCTCTTCTTCGAGGTTATTGGACATCGTTTGAGGAAAAGTTGAATTACTGTAAAAAACAATAAGATGTTAATGAATATGATAATAGATGAGTTAATATCAAGGTAATAGATTCGGTGAGAAAGCATTTGTTCGCTCACTAATTACCTAAATTGAGGTAATTATGGTAAAAGAATAATTAAAATAATTCATAAGAAGATTACATAATAAACAACATTTTATTACGAATCTAAACAGAAAACGCAGAATATTCTGGTGTTTTATAACAGAATTTTCTGATCGCAGTTTGAGAACTAATATTCATTTTTCTATAGAAGATATCATTTCATAACATCATTACTTCACTAAAGAATTGATATAATTCTAAAAATTCAATGAATTAATAAAACCCACGGATGTTATTGAGAGTCAAAGAGAATTACCACTACTGTTGTGATCCCATATCCCTCCCCCGTATTGTTATCGGCCGACACTTAAGCGGATCCGATGAAGAGATTATATAACAGTTATATAACCAAAACTCGTTACGCAACTTCGACAACGAATTTGATAACTTATGTTCTCGAAAGTCGAAGAATGGTTTCCATGCGTTAGGCATTTGGCGGTTGAGCTCATGTCGTGTTAATTGTGTTACTATATATTTGACGAATCGAATTCAGGTTTAGCACCTGACACAGTTTGGCATTTGGTTTGACACCATGTTATATATATGGGTCGACTGATTGCTGATAAACTTTAACTAGTTTAATTGAATTTAGCAACTGCTTGGTTCTCCACATCTCTGGGATGTCACACATTTGGACATCTCTGCGATTCTTTAGTGATCGCAACTGTTATGGACTGATCTAATGCACTAATACTGCGGACATCAGACAAACCCGTCTCTCATATCTGGCCCTAGAAGTCGATGAGTTCGGTGAACGTTATTTAGTTAATGAAACAAAATTAAATGAATTTAATTGAATAACAAACCAAAACATTTGTATCCGAGGTATTCAAGTGTTGCTATTCTTATATAAACACAAACAAAAGAATTCGAGGTATAGTCAAAAGCGGTCGGAACATAGAATCGGTGCGATTGAAGGCACAGAACCGTTGGGTTTGGTTGATGTCTGTTGAGACCGACTCGAAGACCGTCTCTGAAACCGATCCAATTTATGGTGTGCTCATGCGATCGCAAAGAGCCAAATGAGTTCTATAACGTGATCAGTGATCACACTCTTGGTTGTGATCACTGATGTGATTCCCGATCCGAACAGTTTAGTGAACTCTACTTTAAAATGCGGATCAAACAGGAAAAGCATTTAATAAATACATGTGTTTGTGATTAATATTGAATTAATAATAAAGAGAAACCAATTATCACTCAATTGTATAAACACTTAAATTGTTTTATCAAAGTTTGAATAAAAGCGAAACTCAAATAACGACTGATTAGAGCCCAAACCAGAACCGGTCAGACCCTCAGCCCCTTTCTTAGTCCCCTCAAGAGTCAAGACTCAAACTCAAGACATGTTTCGAGGCTTTTGTACTCCAAAGTAAACATCGATTCGATTACTTAATGCCATTAACTCGAAGTGACATCACTTTCGGACCAACTCTGGTCTGGCGTCGACTTCGAGATAATGAACAGAGGATTAGAGTTC
The DNA here is from genome assembly GCA_034689365.1 of Liebstadia similis. NCBI lineage: Eukaryota > Metazoa > Arthropoda > Arachnida > Sarcoptiformes > Liebstadiidae > Liebstadia > Liebstadia similis. Next base: position 4,995 of record JAQGAJ010000886.1, read on the forward strand.
TTTGGATTCCTCTGATATTAAAATCTTTACATTAGATCTGGAAATAAGAGCCAACAAAACGTGTCGAAAGAAATGTTTACTCGCAAACAAAGTTCAACTGATTAATTGAGAAAATCTATTTAATTATAATAAGTGATTAAAACTAATTATTTACGACATTTTATTAGAAAATCGTGACATTTCCTTAAAAATCCGTTGACGTTAATGACAATCAAAGCAATCGAAAGGAAGCTTTGGTTTTGAGATCAAAAGAATTATAGTTCAACTCAAACGGAAATTCAAAGAATTTAAAAGTTATTTACCTTAAAATAAGTTGATTTAAGCCAAGAACTAAAAGTTTAGATGAATTGCTAGACAAGAAGGAGGCGGTGAAAGAATCAGAAAGAACTGGAAATAATCCAAAGAGAATATCTATCCCTCGACGGAAAATTCTTGTGGAAACTTCTCAACGGAATCGAGACATCCATTGCCTGTACTTTTCCATTAATTTTGTTATTTCAATCCAATGTTATTCCTTTTACATCACATTTACAATTGTATCGCAAAGTTTCGATTCAACAATCATTAGGTCTCATGATATCTGAAAATTGAGTTCAAGTCAAACGTCGAATGATATTTAACATAAAGATGAAGACAAAGATTGAAATTTCTAGTTATCGGAGCAAAAAATAGTTCCAATGATGCAATCGCTGGCGCTTTGGCTGACATAACCAAAAGACAAGTTGACAATCGAGTGGAGGACAGGGAGGGGTTGTCTGACTGACGGCAGGAAAGTCTGATCCTTCGAACGTGAATGGGTTCACATTTGCAAAAGTGTTTTGATTATCAAAATTCTGATTTATGGTTCGCACGATCAGCCAAGAAGTAAGCCCTTGGAAGCCGTTGGCAACACCGGCAGTGCTTCGGCCTTGAGGTCGGGCACGTGTGCGCTCACACATTCTGTCTATTCGTCGACAACTTGTGATAATTTAATCCTTGTTTGCATTAAACCTTTACTTCTACTTAATTCTCAACACTTCTATTCCGAGAATAGAATCATATTTTGAATCTTTCGATCAGATAATGATTGAGATCTCGTGTCTGTTAAAAGACGGACACTGAATGACCCGAATTGTGGCCGAACTATATCTGAAGTCAAACTATGTCTTAAACTGATTTGGTTGTGATCTATACTTGAAGTCGATTGCCTTCACTCGAGTCTCGATTCTTCTTCTGAGGGAAACTCTCGATCAAAGATCAAACCTTTGAGAGTATCGCCTGATTCTCGACTCAAACCAATAATCCAAAGTTCAAACTGAGAGACAAACACTTGTTTTATCTTTGAAATTACGGATCAATTCCTCGTTGATTAGAGATATCTTCGGCCAGAGATTGACACGAGTTTAGCCATATTTGCCTCAAATAACTAAAAATCATCGAATAATCAAATCTAGAAATAAATATGTTTTGCTTCAAAACAAATGGAAAACATTTTAAGATTTGGATCAATACTATGAATAATAAGGTGAACAAAAGGACAGTCGAGACGTGCGGTCGCTCTGACTCTCTGTAATCGAGGTATCAATTGATAGGAATTACTATCGATAGAAGTCTTCTATAGTTTCTATATTTAGAATCGTATTATTCGACTCGAAAATAGCAATTCATGGATCAATTGGTCGATCAATTCATCGATCGGTTCACAGATCATGAGTTCGGTCGTGATTTCGGTCATTCAATCGGTAAAAACATTTAAAACTCGTTTCTGATTATCAGTGAATTAAGAAATGGTTGCGAAAGAAATAAAATATAAATAAATTTAATCAGAAGTCGAGGTTCAGTACAGTCAGCGATCGTTTTTAACCATCGATTGGCTCATTACCGACGACTAGAATCGGTCGGTTCGGCTCTGTTTGTCTTACAAATGACCTCAAGAAACATATTTCTGATAATATTAATGGTTTTTATAATTTATGCCAACTTTTACGGAGAATTTTGTTTTGGCAAACAAACTGTTGATTTCGATTAATTGATTATTTGGTTTGAAATTCCTTCACTTTCTGACGATTAGATTCAAATATGTTTATCAAAACACGATTGAAAAGCAGACAAATCGGAATCGAAACCCGATTTAAGATCTGCTTATTTAGAGTCCGGACTCTGTTTCGTGAAATAAAAAACTCTTTGGAAATGAATTCCCGATTAGTAGACAATCAGTAGAGTAAAGGTATTGAGAATATGCGCTCAGAATATGTGGACTCAAGAGAAAAGTTAGTAAAAGCCTATTCAACACCGATAATGAAATTGTTTGTGAAAACGACACAAAAAACGGAAACCTTTTTATGAAATTTAATATCAAAGTTCAGACAAAATCTATAATGAAATTGAACTTCGATTAGATTTTTGGCCGTTTTCTCGCTTAAACATCACGTAAAACGAGTTATGAATGACATTTGGGATAAAAATAAAAAGTGTTTATTCATTTAATTTTGCAGAACATTTGGAACGAAACGAAAGGGACGTTCAGAGAAGGGGATTATCTCTAAGGCTTTCAAAGGAATGTTCACTTTCTCGGCAACTCTTAAAAGCAATACTGGTTTTGGAAAGTAGGGAATCCCACGTCTGGACTGAAAAACAAATCACCGAAGGAATGCTTTCCAACTCAACTAACGAGATAAGACTTCTCTGGTCTATCGAACTTCGTGGTGATCACTGATCAGCATCACTGAACCCGACAAACACTAATGAGAGAGTTCTTGGACGCGATTAACTGATCGATGATCTCATGTTTTTAACAGAATATTCTGAGTCTCGACTCGACTCTCGAGTGCTGACAATTGACGATAAGCTAATGATTATGAAAGTGAGGGTCGTTTAAAACATTTATTATATAAATTGCGTTTTGGAGTGCATTCAAAAGTATTTTAATTGCTCACCAATTACTACATAGAGATAGAAGAGTGTCTAAAAAGTGTGATAAATGTATTGAAACTAATGCTAATGGAAATGATGATTCTTGCAATTGTGCGAACCTTTGCACAAAGTCTAATACTTCTCTTCAGACTACATGTCTGTCCACTCGTTTGACATACGATTCCATTAAAAATAATCTCAGATTAGTTATGAAATGAAGTCATTATCTGATAACTCGATTGAGGATCACATGAATCAACAAATTTTGCAAATATCAGACAAAATACTCCTTTTATTCGACATTAAAAACATTAAGTCTTTCGACAGTCTGTCCTCTCCTCGTGACTAAAGAGACCCGATTTGTACACAATTTGTCATCATTTCAATGGGTGTAAGAGTTGTGCAATGGATTGAAGTGAAAGGTAGAGAAACACCTCGATTGTAGTGGAAATGTTAAGGTAACAAATGGTCGGGTTTGATAGGTTCTAAGTGACAGAACGTGGGCTGAAGTGCCGGTAAGTATCGATCAATGTTAAGATCGTTGAGAGAGAGAACACTTTCTGACATACAATTGAGACGATCAACAATTTCTCGGTTTCGCAATTGAATTACGAAATGATAATTAATTAGATTTGAATCGACACAAATTGAGTGCATTTGCCAATAATGTCGAACCTCTAGCCTTACTCTAAGCCATTCATTAACCTGACTAACGGCGAGGTTATGTCGAGGTAGAGCTAATGCCGAGATAGAGCTAATGTCGAAGCAGAGCTAAGGCCGAGGTTATGCTAATCTGGAGGTAGAACTACCGTCAGATACTTTACATCTATGTCTCGATTAATAATAAATAGTCACACAAAACAATAATTATAATTAAGTCATTAGAAATTACTTAATTCATGATTACAAAAGACGTAATAGAATTGCGAAATAAAAATCCATGAAATAGTGGGAAATTTATTTTTAGTCTTACCTTTCATATAGTTTTTTCGAATTGAAGTGTTGTTCGAACCAATTCTGGTTAACGTATTGATTATTTTCAGACATACAGCTATTGATTACTAGATTATTATTCATTTCTCTCTTCACTGCTGTTACCGAGCGGTAGATCGGTCTCAATGTCAGTCAGTTGTTGACAATTAAATGAATTCGAAACCAATTAATAATAATCTAGAAGTTTGAGAGTAAGTCCGCTCTGGTTTGGAATATATTGAGCACAGGAGTCGTGTTTATAGCGATTCACAACTACTCTAACACACGATTCGAGTCTATATTTATATTTGAAAATTCATGGATTCGACTATCAGTTGATCGATAGGAGGATAAGACTTATCGTCAGCGCTCAAGAGCTGAAGACCTTTGAAGCGATGGACCGCTGAGACAATGCTTTGGCACACATTCACCGCAAGCAGTGCTCAACTGCTCAGCACTTCTCAGCACTCAATCAATTCTGACCGAACTCTCGATACGATTCTCTCGTATGGGAAACCGATTTATAACTCAATACTGTCTGGCATTGAATGGCATTGAAATCGTTGCAAATTGTGAAGACTTGTTGCCAAATGTCGTAATCCTAGTGACGAGTGTTGCGCAACAAATCCAAACCGACGTAACGCGTGTCGACACCAGTGGCGGACACGACTGCCACTGCCTCTGCCCTCAAGACAATTGACTGCATTTGCACTCAATCCTGGCCAACAACGCATGACATCAGACACATACAGACATACCTGTGCCGAGTCTGTACAAGTAGTGGTAGAGAACCGATTAGACCGAAACGAGAATTACTTTCGGTTTGTCCGAAGACTGACAATCGCTCTCCACTTCGGATTTAGTCATTCAGACTCTGACCGATCGCATATCAGTGATATCACTGAACCCCCGATTGATGGCCATCCTTGAGCATCGATTGACATTGATATACTCCTTTAGTACTACAGTGTATTAGTTCAGTGCAGTAATACCACAGCAGTAGAGCTAATTAGAAATAATTAGAATTTCATTGCGATTTTGAAACAGAAAATTACGAGATATTGAAAAAAGAAAAGAAAAGTGAAAACATTTCTATTTGAACAGAAGTCCCGTCGGGTTTGCACTCCAACTGAAACACATTCGGTGACGAAATTCCCGATTCTTTACTCGAAGGGATTGTTTGTTTCTCATCCAATCACTTATCAGAGATTCTGTTTTAAACAATTTTCAATTAATATCGCGAATAATATTTGGCAAATAAAACAGAGTAAAGGGACTGAATGTGTGTACATATGCCTCGATAACTGTGATCAATGCCATTGTAGGCCATCAGCCCCTCAATTATGATCGCAAGGGATATAAACTTAATAATAGAGAATAAATATTTTTCTTGAATTTTATATAGAAAAATCCTAATTTTCAGATGTTTTCAATGAAAACAAATTTCGTAATCGAATGGAAAACAAAGCCATTAAACAGGTTTGTTTTGAATTATCGAACTAACCCAGGGTGAAATTAATTATAGACTGCCCTTGGCTCTTGGAAAGGAAATTTTCATTGTAAACAATCTGAAATTGGTTTCGCTCTTATCTAATGATCGATTTGTTATCAGAAAAATTAGTTCTTTCGGAAAGAATTTAATTTCAAACGATTCGGTAATAATAAACAGAATATTCCTTTAATTTAGGCTCAGAATAGAAGATCCTTTTCCACCTACACTCGAATTACCTTCTCTTATAAGTTATAACTCATCCAATGAATTGATCGAAAAGAGCTTTTCCATCCCCTGAGAGCCGCTCCGAGATATCCCTAACCTCTACCTCGCGATAGTCTCACTTATCTCAACACGTGATCGGAATAATTGTAAACAAGTTCACAAAATGTGCTCGAATTAGAAGTAAAGTGATTAAAGCAATTGAGAACTATCTGGCGATTACATTAGCAACAATTGGGTGCAAACATGAGTCCAGACCTTTCTCGGAATTTTCAATAAAATTTTACCGAAAATAACAAACAATTCTGTTCTACATTAGAATCTAATGATTAGATTATGATCTGACAGTAACGTAATGAGAAAGGGATTCTATAAACTTGATTAATTTACATCAGCTCATCGAAGAATTATCACACGTGTAGGACTTGGATGGTCAGAGTTCGCAAAGAATAATTGTTCCCGTTATGAATTCAGGGACGAGCAAAGGCTGCGATTCGGTCTCTTTATTGGCCGATTCCCTGCGGACCGCCTCTGCAGACGTCGTGATAATACATGTCTGAGTAGATGTAGAGAATCGACGGGACTTTAGACTATAAACAGTTTAAAATAGTGACTATATTTGAATAAAAACCTATTTTTGATTCAAAAAATATATGCAAATGTTTCACGCGTTCGACGAATGAAACCAAGCGATGAAAAATCGATTTAATAGGAAAAACAACTTTTATTTATATCGTGTTTGCATTTAATTCAGTTCTGGTTTAATGTCTCGACAGAGAAGAATCCAAATAAAAAATATATAAAATACAGAGAAAATGGTAAAAATGTATTCACAGAAGGTTTCGATCTTCTTCTTCGAGAGATTCCTTATTTGTCACCGAATCGGTTGACACAAAACAGTTGAGACATTTGTTGAGACACAGAATCGAAAGAATCGGAAACAATGACTGCAACTGATGGCCAATGCATTCAATGTAACAGAATTTTGTACCGATTGTAATGAAATTCAAATGATTTGTTTAAATACGAGAAACGATTGTTAAATGGATTGCACTTAAAAAACAACAAAACTGACAACAATTGAGTCATTGATTGCTGGCCTTTGAGTAAATCAAATATAGTTTGGATCACAAATACATCTGAAGTTTGTTTGGTTTTGACGTCTAATAACTTGAAAACACAATTAAATGATCTAAAAGTGGTTCAAACAGTGCTTTGTTTCATAAACGAAACTAAGCTTATGTTGTGATGACTCGTGGAAAGGGATCCGCTTTTCATTGTATTATTGAATTCCGAGTTATTATACGATTCGCACAACTGATTCATTATCTGATACGACGGCAATCGACTTAATGTGTGATAGTTTGGCTTCGCTTGGTTTGAATTACCTGTGAATCAAACGGAATATAAAATACTTGTTATTATCACTCAATTCTCCGATTCCTCCAAAGTTAAGACATTGAGAGAAATACTCACAAAAGATCTAATTTTGAGTTTGGATTGA
>JAQGAJ010000887.1:0-12074 GCA_034689365.1 Liebstadia similis
TGCGAAACCGGAATAGGAAAACAAACTAAACGCTGGCGTCAGAGTCAGAGCACTCTATGAAGTGCTTATTCTCAACAATTATATAACTTATCTGCAAATAGTAGTCTTCTGTGTCTCTAGTCTTCAATTTTATGCACAGAATTATTGTGTTCAGTGATGTTATTCTAGTGCTCTTCACCACAGCTGACATGAATCTCACCTAATGTTTAGCTCACACTTTAGCGAAAGGCTATAAAGTCGGAGCAAAAAATTTCGAAATTGAATTCTCACTAATATTCCGAATAAATTTATGTTATTCTTTCATTTTTATCATAAAATTTCATTTATTTTGCGAATAAATTTTGAACTTTCGCTTTGAAAAGCAATAATTATAGAATAAAACCTCAAACGGAATGAACCAAATGTGAGGATTGGAAGCATTGGACGAATTGAAATGCAATCAAATGACCTCTAATTTGCTTCTATAAGACTTATATTAAGTAATAACAAGTTGTAATTTGAATGCTTCTAAATCTACTTAATAGTAGTTGAGGTGGAAATACATTTGTCATCTCATGTTTCGATTTTTTCTAAATTAAATTACTTTTTTTACTTAAAACTCAAATTTAATAGCATTTTAAACATAATTCCCGACAAATTCTCAAATCGAGAGTTAGTGAAGAAGTAAATGATTTGAATCTTAATTAATCACTTAATGAAATGAAAGGAAAAATAATTAATTTTTCTGTCAAAATGTTTTGTTTTATTGTCCTATAATTTGACTTAAATTTAAATCCTGTGAAAAGAATCGTAAGTTTTCGGATGTCTTGGAGTTTGAGAGCGATATTCAGATGACCTAAATATAAGAAACTGAAAGACTTCTTCTAATGGTTTCCTAAAAAGAAGTAATATTCGTCTCAACGGACAGTTTAAGACTCTGTTAAATGACTTCACTTCGAGCTATAGATACGTGAGAGTAGTGTTCAAAATGTTCAGACAATCCATCGCTTGTTTCGATATCTTTTTGAGCACTTCTTCCTTAAAATTATTGACCAATTTTATGAAATTTGTTTGAAATTGTTTGCTCGACATTATTGTTGATACAAACATATTTGAACTCATTTTACAGTTTTTCAGTAAATTTTCAGTAAATATATCTAAAATATTTAATTTGCTTTCTGTGTCAGCCCATGTGAGGTGTTTTGTGAGCACCCGTTCCTCTATTCTGTTCGAGCACTGATCCAAACTGTCCTGATGTTCGCGATTCTGATCCGACATAAAAGAGACAAAACATTTGTATCCGATCTTATCTATCGTCACATTTCAGTGATAGTGCTTTCCATTGCTCTCAAAAAGTCTTAATGATTGAGAAGTATTTTCCAAAAGAGATGTTTTCAATTATATTTGACTCGTTTTTGAGCCAAAAATGAATCACTTTTTCACTTATTCTTTGGGTATATCTTATCTCTCATTCGTTACGATCGCACAAATCAAAAGTGAAGTTCATTGAAGAGTAAAAAAGAAAATTATTTTAAAACACATTTCGAACCGAAAACTGATTTCAAGTGAATCGTTATTATTAAATAACAGACACAAAGCCTATACTCAAAGACATTGACATTTGGTATGAAAACTAATTCCTCTTAACTGCAAATCAATAGTCAGTCCGAACACTAAATATTGTTTGAGTTTTTGTTTTTATGTCAAAGGAATTGGAGTAAGAATTAGTCGTCAAAAGTCAATAATTGGCCGAAAGTGTTGACACATCGGAGCTGTCGAGCGCTTAAGTGAGGGACAGATCGTTTCGATCCAATCTTTGGCCGCAATTTACTTAAAAGCTATTTATATAGAGATATCTTGAGCTCACTATAACAAGGAAAGGGAGGACTGATAAGGATTGCACCCATGGATGCGGACCTAACCTTAAGGCTGTTCGCCAACAGTTTTGTCTTTAGTTTTATTTATGACAAAATAATTTTGGAATCTTATGACACAAACGACTTTGCGTTGAGTCCTGGCTCTGTCCTCAGTCAGTCCTCACTGAGTACTGACTCCTGGTTTCGCATATAAATCATACAAAACTTTGAGACGATATAACACTTTTAGGTCTAATGTCTTCCGACTAAATAGAGTTTAAAACTCAAACTCTTTATAATAGATGTGACAAAAAGTTACAAATAATGGAAATATTGTAACCCATTATGCGATGGGAAGGGAAGGGAAGGCAAGCGGTCGGCAGTCCTCACACTTCACTTTGAATTAAGTCATTCAGACCTCAGCCAAGAATTCTTTATTCACGACATAACCATTAATTCAATGGTTTGAATGGAATTCAATTCTTTCAAAATTTCATTCATTGTTGACCAATAAATTCTGGTATGATTACCACAATGGGTCTTCTAATAACTTTGTAACCATATAACATGGATATATTTGCGAATTTGAGGGAATTCTGACCCATTTAAGGCCATCCAAACATCTGTCATCCCAACTAAACCCAAACCAATAGATATATAATTATAAGAAACCAATAAAAACATAATAAATATAATTATTTGGAAATTATGATTGATTTTGATATTTGTCTTAAGAAGACGTAAAAGATATTAAGCTATAAATTGATTGGAGTTAAGAATAGAAGAAGAAAAGTTCATTTATTACATGAAAGCCAGTAATGAATCGGTCAGTTGGGTATTGGACTCAATGTTTAGCTCTGGAAAGGATCGGCACATCTCTGGCATCGGTTCAGTCTTAGAGAAAAGCTAATGAAAACTCAATTAAATGAACTTATAATACGTTTTTTGCAGTGTTTTATATAAGCAAACAAATTATTCTTTCAATTCGTCTAATTTAGGGAAAAAACAAACAATTTGTTCAATTAATTCAATGTTTGCTAAAGAATTGCTTTACAGACAAAGCGTTCATTAGTTTCGCGAAATAAATCTTATTTTAAAAAATTGTTTGGATTTTTGGCCGTTTATTACAAACTTCACTAAATATTTGGTGAAATCAGTTGAGATTAGTTTAGTCTCAGTCCAAAGACCACAGCAAAAGTAGTTTTTAATAAAATCAAAGATAGCGCTAAAAATAGTTCATAAGTGATGTCAATTTTAATTCAAAGGATTTCGATTGAAAATCAGTTTTTAATTGGTTTGTTGTTTGCATTTGATATTCAAGCAAAACTGACGTATCTTCTGCTAATGACTATCATGGTCATTCATAAACCCCTGTTGTATGTTCAAAAATGGGAAAGCAATGAACAATTGAAAAGTGCTAATGGGTCAGTTATTTTTTTAGATATCATTTTCTACGAGCCTTGGGAGCACTATTAGAGGGGTTATTTCAGTGGTTGCAGTCTCAGTCTATATGTGCGGAGACCTCACGAATAGCTGAAGGGAAAGGCAAAGACTGATTCCTTCCCTGAAGAACATTAGAAAAAATGATAATTGAACTCAACTTTTGTCTGCACTCAGCACGAGATCAAACTCATGGCTCTGTTCTTGTCTTACAATAAATTAAATATTATTTCTCATGAGTTTAGCCAACATTTTAATCAAAGTCTAAGTATTAGTATTTAGTCTCGAATTCCATAAATTCTTTTGACTTTAATATCGGATAACAAATGCCTTTAAAATTGTTTCTCAAAATTGTTGAAAAACAAAAAATGAAAATCAAAAATAATCTAATAATAAGTTTTTTACGCAAACATTTGTCTCTTTGGACAAAAATCACATTTAAATTGCATTTAATTCGTGTGAATTCCAAAACTATAAATCTTAACAATAGATGTGATTGTCTTTCGGTGTGTAAAACGAAAATAAATTTCTCATTTTATTTGAATCAACACAAGAATTCATACCAAAAAGCATTGGAAAGCGTTTGAAAATTGAATTTAAAAAACTTTTAAAAACAATCCCCAAAAACAAAAGTATTGAATCAATGGCTGAGATGTGAAGTAAAGCCAATCGTAAGCAATGTTTAATGCATTAAAGTGTTGGCATCGGAACAGCCTTTGGAACGGCGTTTGATTCAAAATCTCGATTCGTTTCTGTTCTGTCCTTTGGTTTAACAGTTTTTCCCATTGTTTTGTTCTGTCCTTTGCTTTAGGTTTAAGTAGTTTTTTGCGTTTGACTGGCAATCGTGTTATCAATCAGTCGATCAGAGCATAAGTTTTTGCCTTTAATTCGGCACAAAATTTCTGGTCATTCACTTCATTGTAATTAAACGTTTGCCGAATATCACGTGTTTATCACGAAAGACAAAGACCACGATCACAATCGGAGATAACCGACAAGTTTGACGATCTATCTCTTCATAGGATCAGATCCATCGACTCTGAAGGCAGTGATGGCACAGAATATGCTGTACAGAGAAGCCCAACAAATGACTAACCCCTTGATCGTCACTCAATTTAAGGTTATCTCAGAATCGAATCGATCGTCGCTTTTGTCGGAGTCTGTGATCAATACAATAAGTGATATAATCATTACTATTAGTAAATTACTGACTGTTTAACTGTTAGACAAAAAATAAATTCAAAGCCTAAGAAAAATCGGACAAAACTAAGGAAAAGAAAGAGAAATCATTTTCTCCGATGAATTGCTTTTTCTGGTCCGAAGACATTCCTCGAGATTCAGAATCCGAATCTCAATTCATTATATACTAAATGGCAAATAATTTTATATAATTTAATGACAAATCGTTCGAAATATTTCTCAAAATAAAGTTTTTTTTTCTCGAAAAATGTTTTTATTTATTGCTTTTGAAGCGATTCAGTCGTAAATCTGGCAATCAATCCAAGCCTTGAGTCCAACCGATTCTTCATTAATATTTTAGAAGCAATTTCGCAAATATTGTGGACTACATAGTGAGTGGTATTCCCACGACTTTTCCATCAAAACAAGTTTCATCAATCAAAAAATCAAATCCAATCAAATTTAGTTCAAATTGCAAACTCGCAGAACAGAGTTCGGGTCATGTTTTGAATGATCTCGACTCAAATGACCCAAACTGTCGACCAAATGAACAATTGGTGTGAAATGTGTTTCAATCAGAAAACGAATCGCAAAATTAATTATCAGTCAAAGCGATGATAAAACGAGTGAATGAAACGAAACAAATGATTGCATTTAAGCAGAGTTTGCGACAAATTGTGTCAATAGAGTGAAGATATTTAGAATAATTATCGATTGACATGATTTCAAGCAAATTAATGTCTATCCATCACAAGAGTAGTGTCTGTGCACTAAACTCGAGGCCAATCAATGAGATTCTGGCGTCAAATGCTTGTAATACTATATACTAATACACATCCCTTAACATCGATATGAGTGTCAGATATTTTCCAATAACTTATATAAAAGTCAGTCAAACGGAACTACTTTTCAGCGAAATATTTTTTAAATATCTCTGTTTTCACTCTCTTTTCGACTTTAAAGCCGACGAGCGATGAATTGAAAGTAAAAGCCATTCGTTTTTTTGATTCATTCATTAGATTGAATAGAATTTTAAGGAATCAATCGATTGAAAGAAAGAATTGTTTTGTTTTGCAACTGAAAAATCTTGAGATCAGAATTTGAATTATTATTATTCTTAAGAAACTATTGTTTGGAATATCTATTATGAAAGATAAATCATTGAATTGTTCGCTCACAACGAGAGGGAGAGAATGAGAGGTTGAGAGAGACTTATGAGAGAGAAAGGGAGAGAGAAAGAGAGTGCTTAAGACTGAGAGACAATTCTCTATTCAAAGAATGATTAATTAGAAAAGGTTTTAGAATTTATCGACTCGTTGTTCATGACATGGAATATATCCATATTTGATGCGATCAGAGGATTGTCTGTCACACTCTGGGTATACACATCGTTGTCATCTGTTTCCTCATTAGACCTGAAAAATAAATTATAACTCAAACCCCAATACAGCGGGTCTTCGATCGGACATTCATTTTGAGATTAATTTTTAGTTTACTTTTCATAATTGAGTTTCAAAAAGAAGAGACATTTGATTCGCAAAAAATTTTATACATAAATGGATCGCAAAAGTAAGCAAAAAATCGATATTCAGACCAATTATTCTTCTATGAAATGGTATAATAAGTATTCTTATGATTCGGATTCATCTTCGGATCAATTCGAGACATATGTCCACATCTGTCTCAACAAAACCATTGCTCTCGGAATAAGTGATTTTGGATTTCAATTGCTTTCAATTTTTCACTCAAAAGCAAAAGTAGAAGACATTTGGCATCAGATCTTTAAAATATGTTAATATAATTCAATGGATTTCATATATAAATAAAGATGTCTTTAATATATCAATGCATTTAAAACTCGGTCGGGCTTTGAATGTCAACCATTCAAAGCCGGCAAAAGACGGAAATTTTGAAAAATGGACAAAAAATAAAAATTTTTGTTATCTTTTTCTCACACGATATGAATCATAAGAATCGAGTCTTTTTGATCAAAAAGGAAAATACAAAAAACGTTTCATTCAATTCATTTAAAATGAGAGAAACAAAAGTGTTTTATATATTAATTGCGAATAAAAACAATGAAATCGATGGCCAAATAAATTGATACTCGAATTGTTCGGATCGTAGTCTTAGTGGACAACTATAGCCCACAATAATCCCCTTTTGTTTTCGTAAAATATCGTCTAATTTAATGAATATTTGTTTCGATAAATCAAGTGATTCGACATTTAAAGAACCGAATCGACGAAACAATTGAGACGTTAGTGGACTTCATATTAGAAGTTATGTCACAAAAGATATAAAATGTTTAAAACTCTCATCGCATTAGTCTTAGAGTAGAGTTTAGATTCGAATAAAGGCTTTAAATACGAGTGAAAAAAAAAGTAAATAACAATAATTTTTCTCTCGAATTGAGTTCAGTCTGAAGTGAGGACTTAGTTAAGTACCGGTGCTCTGACTTCAGACCAAATGGAACTACTAATAGCTCTGACATAGAGATCATCATTAGGTCTGGCATTCAATATATTTTTTATATAATTATGTTTTATTTCTTTTAAAGTTTGAAACACACGTCAAAAACAGACGATCCAAGGGTTGAATTTCGATATAGGGTCGGAAAAGTTTGGATTAGCTCGTGGTAACATGGTAAATTTTAATTTCAAGCAGAATACAAATTTAATGAATGGAAATGCTGTTAATTATGTGATACAAAGTCTAACATTGTTTTAGAAATGATGCAAATATTCAATTAGTAGACGAAAAATAGTTGTTTAATATGGTTTTGTTTGAAACCGCGGCAAAACATTGTGACGAAAGTCATACGGTTTTGTTCTCATATCGCTTACGGTCTCTGAGTTTTACTTTATTTTCACGACTTTTTATTAGAGGAAATATTTTTTGTCTACTTTTCGGATCGCGAATAGAAAGCCAGAGAAAAAGGTTTATCCCATTAAGAACTTGGGAACAGATGTGTCTAAAACTCTGGCGAATACTAAATATTAGTTTTTATAGAATTGACTCAAAATATATTCCGACACTATCTCTGAGCTACTGATGGATAAGAATCGGACAACAATTGGATTCAATCCTTTTGTGTGTGTTTTCATCGCCCAGTTTTCCATTCGTCCCAATGTTTGCCATTTTCTTGCATTCGCCAAAAATAACGGTTTCGTTCATTTCATTTTGGAAATGGCTTTTCTTATAACGCGATTTCGCATCCAAAAGAAAGTCATTGCCAGACATTGCTTTGGAATTATGTGAGGAATGTCTGACTTTTAAGTAAATAGTTTTGAAATTAAATATAACCGGAAATTATCTGAAAATTCGAATCTAAGTCACTGAATAACAATAAAACAATTTTCGCTCATTTCTCTCGACTATCAAGAATTTTATTCCCTTTTCTCTTCTATTATGGATTTACACCTTAAGTATAACTCCTATAATAACATTCAGTTTTTCTCAGAGCTATAACCGACTCAATGGCAAAACACTTGAGATTCAAAGGAAAGGCTTCTTTCAATACACTCTTCGAGAGTATGTGAGAAAAAAAAGTGAAATTCTTTTGCATTATTCTCAGTATTAGCCAAAAGAATTGGAATATATATTCATATCAAACAAATTAAATTGAATTCAAGTACTGTTTGTTTTGTGATATATAAAATTTTTTGCTGAAAATCGTATGAAAAGCGGAATAAAATTTCTTTTGAAAGATAAGAAGAATTTTGAGAATCATTGTTCACTTCTTTGGTCGGATGTCGTCTGTATTGCCATTAGTTTTACATAGACTTTCAGTTTTGCCAAACGCTTTCAAACATATGACAAATGCATTTCGGATTGAAAACTATGCAAATCTCTAAAACCGATAAAAAAAATATTTGATTTCAAGCGAAATCAGAATTGTTTTGATCTGAATATCATTATATGAATGCCTATGGATTGTGTGGTCAGGGCTGGTGTCAGACCCTAAGAGCCTTTCATATATTCTGTCAGTGGATCTCAATTAGAAATAATTTGTTATCGAATTGCAATTTCTCTCATATCTGATGCGATACTTGAGATCAGATCTCTTCTATCAAAACCTTAAGCCATCGAATGATTCCTAAGATATCTCTTTCTGAAAGGTTTTGTTGGAAAAGGTGTGCATTTATTTAATATTATGTTAGTTTCGGTTAATATCATAACTACTGCTCTGAGGGCTGACATGACTAACATAGGGAAGAATAGGAAAATACAAGCAAACATGGGTTAAGTTATATTTACTGAGGGCTGACATCAAACCCAATAAAACATTTGATAAGATTTGAATTAAAGTCGTCAGTAATTTGTTTGCTCTCATCGTTTCCAATAATAATTGAGTTAACTTTCGTCTAATACTCAGCACATATTTGTAGTGAACTTATGCTTATATTTGCAAAAACAGTATCGAAAACCAATTGAAATGTCATCCAAAGACCTGAATCTCGTCGGATGTGCGGAAACAAAAATCCAAACCGAAAACAGAACCAAAGACATGACCAAAATGTCATTTTCGGATCGCTTTTAATCAAAGTTATGATAATTCAAAGCAATTGTCTGTTTGAACGACATTTGACAGAATCTATTCGGAGACCAAATCTGTTCCCATTTGTAAAATCGCTTTCAGCTGAAACTGAGATAAGACTAAATTGAATTATCTCTCGATCTTTATTCAGACCAAAACTGACTAAATGTTTGGTTCGCAACAAAGAAATGAAGAATCGGTCGAAGAAGTCGTATATCCGACAGATTTTCATTCATTAACTTAATTTCAATTTAGTTTCTGATTATTTTCCTCTTTTATAAACATTGCTCTCATTTCTTATACTTTTTGTCTCACTTTTGTCTAATGTATTGTTCGCCAAAATATTTGTTTTCATTGCTATCGGGAGTCATCTCTCCAGAGAATTGGTCCGTCTTTTTGGTCAGTCCTCACGTCTGAGCGAAACAGCGATTCTTATATAATAGCGATATTATGTTATTTGTGGCGAAGTATGGCTTCAATTGTCATCGACTCGTAATTAATACTAAACTCAATTAACTTCAGGAATAACTGTTCGATAGTTTGCATTAATAATAAACGAATGAAAAGACAGAACTCTTTTCCGGTCAGTTTTGGTTTTGATGGAAAAGCATTAGAATGTGAAGTCTTGTCGAGCAATCGAGCGATACTCACATCCAATCGATAAAAGCCTTTCTTATTCGTAAAGCAATTGGCTTTCGAGTAACGAAAATGTTGTGTTTGAACACAATTTTACATAAAATTCCTATCGATTTCGTGTTTGAATTCTGTTCAATATTTTTTTCTGCAGACTTGCACTCAGACTCGACTTTATATGGTAATCATCAATGTCTTAGGTCTGGACCCGGGATGGACAGAATGGGGGAATCAGAGGGAGAATTGAGGGGAAAGAGTGGGGTTTGTCAGAAGAAAAATAGCTTTTGTTTGAGATTGTTTTAGTTTTAATGGGATTATTTGACTGCATTTGTAGTCCAATGGTATTGTATTTACTGGATATCAGTGGATAGCCATCTCTGATCGACACCCACGACGAGTGACTCCATTCTTGTAGATAAGAGCAAATTATTTATATCATTTCGATGTGTGTTTCGCATAATTTTTAGACAAAAACCAATATTGATATTCACGACACGACTCTTCGCTTATTTGATCACTCGATGAACTCATTTCGCAATTAATTAGTTTTAATTTTGAAATCAAATCAAGACTTGAATACAAGTCTCATATGTTTTGGACACTTCTTTTTCTTCGTATGAGAAAAGTCTTATATTAATGAATTAAAACCAAAGTTGAGTATTGGATGAGAGAAAACAGTTTCGGAATAATTAGCCAAAAGTCTGAAAATAATCCGAAGCTTTGATTCTGAATATTAATTAGAGATTTGAATGCGTTTTCAATTAATTTCAAATAATCATCAAAACCAGTGAAACTCATCGCCAGTTCGGTCGCGGATTTGTCATAAGACTAAAACCTAATTGAATCCAATTTTTATCGATAAAAATGAGCCTCAAATTGAACTCCAATTCCTGGTTCTGGGGTTTAAAGTGATGTTCAGATGTCAACAAAATTTCAAATATAAATTCCTAATCCCTTATTAGATATGAATCTGATTAGCATTTAGAGCAGAAGCGATCCAACCCTCAGACATAGTGATCGCGGGTTATGTAATCATGGGATCAGTGTTTCACATGTTATTCCAATTTGAAACGATAGTCCGGAAGCAGTGAAAAGGAATAAATATTGCAGATTTGATTGGTCTCGAGGTCTTAACAATTGGATGGTCTGTGCGATGGTCTGTGCGATGGTCTGTGCGATGGTCTGTGCGATGGTCTGTGCGATGGACTGGTGTCTCAATTTGTTGGACGATATCTGACAAAAATGTTGATTCAAGAGATCCAAAGGTCCGACCAATAAATCGAAGTCAAATCAATTACTGAAACTGAGTTTACTCTCAAAATCTGATCGAAAGACTGTTTCCAAAGTAGAAAACTCTTTGCGATTCCATTATAATTCAATTTGAAGTAAAGTTTGCCTTAAAATTGAGATCCAATGAAGCGATTACTGAAATGCCTCTCATTTCACGTCTTAAGGCACTGTTCGGACACTTCTATAGATTAACCGCTCGGTTGTGTTCGGCGGACGACTTGAATGACTGACTCCGAGTAATGTTACTATGATTTAGTGTATTTGGGGTCTGAGATAATCAAAAGAAAGTGAGGATCGCATCCAAACTAATTATGACAAATGCCAGACCAAGACATGACTCGTTGTTCTCTGAGATCACATTAATATTAAAACTCGGTTTCGATTCTTAAGAGTTGACACACATTTCTAATTAAACAACAAAACAAACAAATCATTTCGAGTTTGTCTTCGCTTTCAGTTCTCAGAATAATCAGCGATTCTGTCCCTAGTTTTGACTCGAATTAACAATGTCTTCGCTTTGAGATATGATTTTCAAGTTGTCATTTCCATTGTGACTATTGTGCCCTTTGTTGACGTTTCTCTTTCTACTTAATTAACTAATATTTCAAAGAATCGTAATCTCAATAATTAAATTCCAAATTAAAATAATTGAATGTTTCGCTGAATAAAAGATGAAAACAAAGAATTCAATCAAAGAATTCCTGAATAGTTGAGAGGTTAGACTGAATTGATTCCAGGAATAAATCGGTAAAAGTTTTGACTTTCAAACCAAAAGAATTAATTTGATTCGATTAGACTTATGTTGTGAGTGATTGAATGCCATCCATATGTAAATACACGCCTGAGTTAGGCTCAGGTTTGACACCAATTCATTAGATTTGTCCGAATTTGAAAGAATATTCTTTATTGAAATTCATTGAATCCCGGATTAGATATAAGTAATTGAAATTCAAATTAAGTTTTTGCCAAAAATATATTCTCGAATAATTCATTTCTGGGCTAACACGACCTAAAGCTGAAGGTTTAGAATTACCTTTTCTTAATAATTGTCAGCATTTATTATGAATTTTAATCAGGGATGGCCAATAGGGGGGGGGATGCTAGGATCCCCCCCCCTGGAGCCGAAAATTTGTCAAAATCCCCCCTGGGAGAGG
This sequence comes from Liebstadia similis, assembly GCA_034689365.1. Classification (NCBI taxonomy): domain Eukaryota; kingdom Metazoa; phylum Arthropoda; class Arachnida; order Sarcoptiformes; family Liebstadiidae; genus Liebstadia; species Liebstadia similis. The sequence goes on from JAQGAJ010000887.1 coordinate 12,072, forward strand.
ATC
>JAQGAJ010000888.1:0-12071 GCA_034689365.1 Liebstadia similis
AATTCAATGAATAAATTCAGGAATGGCCTCAACTAATTCAACCTTTGAATAGAACATAATTTTTATATTGTTTCTTCTTGTTTAAAGACTATTTAGAATTTTCATAAATTTTTTCCTGTTCTTAGGCATAACTATGGGGAATGCAATCTCTTTTGACTATTCTGGCCATTTTCAAGGTGAATAAGCTTATCAAATCTATAGACATTGGTGAAATGATCAAGATCAATTGAAATGAATTAGCAATTTCTTCAAAAGTGATGATCAAAATTAATTTTATTGCTTAATCGAGATTAAAATTCCCGAATCGTCACAATTTCAATGATAAACGGAATTGTATTCAAAACTTTTATCTCTAAACTTGATTAACAAAATAGGAAAAGAAGTAATACTTAAAACCAAAAATAATATTAATTAATAAAGCATTCAGTGATTCAGTGATTAGTGGAATAAATAAGCGGTAAATAAGTGACAAATAATAGTGATATAAAAGGTTTTTAGTATAATATGAGATCCAAAAACAGTTTACAAATAAAAATTTTGATCACAATTGAGTTAAATATGTTTTGTATAATATGAACAATGAATGGTATTTTATTGTCTTGTTTAACACTCACAGCACACAGACATTGACCATCGAGTTATCTTAATCGATGGTAGTTTTGTCGATCGAGCACAAGACAAGACAAGTTTGTAAATAACTACTAAAATGCAAATTTTAAACCGAAAATCAAAGATTATATTAGAAACAATGGCCGAAACACTGGTTTTCGTCTCTACATCTTCAGGACCTTAACCATTATGATTGCCTTTTGTGCCGCCTTTTGCATCGCCTGTTCCAAAGAGACCGGACTATTACCCCACGAAACGAAAATCGGTAAACGTTTGTTTATCGACTGACTCTGTCCTCCAGAGGACTGACGTCTCATTTGAAGCAAACACTTGTATTTGTTTGTCCGCGACTGGTCTTCGGTGAACGGGATATAATTGGCGAAACAGTTCAGCTTTTCGGCGATCAGATTAAACCGAAGACAATAATCCATATTATCGTTTGCCTCGAAAAGACTGTCCAAATCGGGTCTCATGTGTAGGCTCTCCATGAGATCGAGAGTCTCTTTATAGTACTTTAGTTGTTCGACATTAAGATTACTCGGATTTCTGGACCCATTTGGTCGGGTCTTCTGGAAAGAAGACTGAGTTTAGGCTCTAAGACAACTAACCTGTTATACGAACCCTAGCGGTCGATCCATACAAAGGTATTTCTTTTTGATGGATTAATTTGAGGGCTTCTTCAGCCGAAGCTATTTTGGCCGACTTTTTTGTTTTGCCCGAAGCTTTACCGACGATCTGTTCGGTGCCGATCGTAACCTCGCAGGTGAACCAGAAGGTGGGCTCATGACAACTACCCAACTGTTCCAATTGACTATACATTGGTAAGTCTAACCCATTTTTGGCGCACATCTCCTGCAGAACACTGACTGCGTTGCGCTGTCCGTTGGTCTGGTCGGTCGTCACGATGTCGGCTGAGGAAGTGCTCTTCAGTTCGGTTGAATCGCTGTTATGGAAAATGATTAGTCAATCGAAAGACCGGATATATTCGTACCATTGATCGGATTCACTAATCTTGAGTTTAGTGAAGTCCTTCTCGACATTGACTAATCCCTGTTCCCTAATAGCGGTCAGAGCCTTCTGTGCGGCGCTATGTTTGGCCGCCTTTTTTGATTTGGCGATACCTTCACCTAATTCGACGTCTTTTCGACAATAAGATAGTTAGGGATGTCTTAGTTAGAGTGTACCGAATGATCAGAAGGTGTTCCGGACAGGTATAGTAAAATAGGGTGCGGTTGTGCTGACCTCCCAATCGGTACACTTGATATGCAATGACATACCATTGAGAAAAACTTTGATAGTGAAGAGCGGCGAATGAGAGTTGCCTTCCGTCCGAACCAATCGATACTCTGGGTTTCGGAAACCGTTTTTGGCGCAAATTTCTTGCAATTCGCTGACAGGCATTAGCTGTATATACAAGATATCAACAAATGAGATGGTTATTACTTGGAGGAAGGGGTTGTCTGGGATGGTTCAGACATCTGAAAGAGTGAAATTGGCTGAAATACCCCTTAGAAGAGACCCATTGGATGATCAAAACATCTTTTGGGATTCGCAATCATGGGAATGAACCCTTAAAAGTCCAAACCCATTCATGAACTTCCCCTCTGGCCATCCCTGATGCTGATGACAAGTGCAAAGATGCAATATTATTAGTCAATCAATAATTATCGCTAAGTTTTCCTCATAAAAACCCAATTAAAAGTAATTTTAGTGACATTTATCACGACGTTTAGTGTTAGCCATGAAAAGGGATTTTCATTTGATTATGAAATTCAATTAAAAAGAGTAAACGATTGAAGGCATCGATAGGTAGGCGTTAAAAACGGATAAAAGTATGGATTCATTAGTTATATTCATATTTAGATTTTCAATAAGTATTTCTCTATTAATAGGGTTTCAATCGGTTTATTAAAAATTCATTAAAAGGTTTTAATAAAACATTTTCTCAGAATTTCAAATCCATTTCTGTTTTCAACCATTTTTGGTCCAATTTTTTGTTACTTTTCATAATTAAAATATATTTTAAAGTAATTTTTGTAAGACTTCAGCGAATCGGAAGAAATGTTCACTAAAATAGGTTTCAATTTATTTTTGAAATCAATTTAAATATAATTATTAATAGTCTTTAATTGTCTATTGATTTGGAGTTAATTTAAGACTGCATTGAATTTGAAGACAAAAATAGTAAACAGTTTTGAAATTTCGGTATTTTTAAGAGTCGGCCGTCTGTTCGGCGGTCAGGACTGACCTCCGACTGGCCAGAGATCTTGTCTCGGGATATGATACCGATTCTTGGGATGAGAACCGCGATTGGAACCGGTTCTAAGGGAACGGGACCTCAGGACCGGTGCTGACCACCGGAAAGTCTATGTGTCACTCACGGCATTGGTCGGCCGATCGCTGCCTTCGGTGGACGAATGGCCCGAAACGGATGCGGCGGATGATAACAATGTCTCGGCCTTTAGGATAGAGTTGAAGCGGACATCACTCGAGTCGACACTCATTGACAATCACTCGGAGGCAGTCATCGATTGGACACAAACTTCGGAAAGCGATCGACGGATCAAATCTGCCGACGATTTGACCGTTAATTCAATTAAATTAATTGTAATTCAAATTAAGACGAATTGAGTCTCCGATTGAATACAGTCTTACCGCTGGACACAAGAGGGCGGTCGCGACCACAACAACATCGGGTCTCACATATGTCGGAACCGATTGGGAGGGCTTTGCGCTCAAGATTTGACATTTTAGGACCAAATTAAGAACAAATTATATATTAGTTTTAGTCGTTTTGTTATCTTTGCAATTGATTTGATATGAAGTCTGTGTCCAAAATCAGATGAATGTCTTCGAGAGGACAGTCTTCGAGTGTTTTAATGTCTAAAGGGATCTAAACTTAAGGCCAATCGTAACGTAATTCACAACAAAAGCCAAAATCAGTTTATTTATAGTCGTAATCGTGACTCAAGTGTTGCATCAATTAGTGGTCAGTCGTGTAAACCCTTTCCCGTCGGTCGACACAAACGTCTGTCCACTCATACCAATCATGTTTGACGGCCTTTTGGGTAATGTCTTCGGCCGAAGCAAAAAGCAAAACAATACCAAAGACAACACTAATGTCGGACCTAATGGCGAGTCTATGTCTTCCGAAGGCTATGTTTATGTACCGACTGGTAATCCGACCGAAGCCATGGCCGAAGAGCCGCACTCTATGTATCCTCGGGTGACCACAATGTTGACACAAGAGGTATGACTATTGATGAAACCCTGTTTGAGTCGTTTCCTCTTCAGATGATCGTCGGCCAGACCTCGTCTTCAACGGTCACTTCAGTCCAGCGCTCAGTCACTCAGACCTATAATTCGCCGATCGATAACATACCGTTCAGTTCGGCGCTCAGCTCTGGCCTGGAAGTGATGGACCCGAACGCTGTATCTGTGGTCAAGTGCTTAGAGACCATCGATCGGATCCAACAATACTTGTCGTCTAAAAGTCAATCCGAATATAACTTTCATTTAGAGAATACTATTTTAAGCGAATCACTGCTCTCGTAATGGGTTTGTCATCAAACGGATGTTCACAAGACTTCTTCGAAGGTCAACATCTTATGTGACCCCTCATTCGATCCCATTCCTGGCCATCCCTGACATAAGTTTATAGTCTTATCAGACAATTATTTGTAATTTCGATTATCATTTGTGTTCCCTATCATTGATATTGTCTTACATTTTATTTTAGTTTTACATTATTTACCGCAAAGTCTATTGATTTAAATCCAAAATCTCTTATTTTATTTTCTTGTATAATATAAGAAACCGATTGTTTTGCAATCAATCAAATGATTTATTCGATGAATAATTAATTGAATTACTCGTTATTAGACAATAAATGATTAGACAATTAATCAAATTATATATTAATCCAATCCTTACGAGAGTTGTAATCGATTTGAATATAATTAATAAATTTATTGCTCGCTTTAGAAGAAATTGAATCCGATTTGAGTCTTGTCTTTCTTATAGAGAGAATCAGATAATATCTAAAGTTTTGTTAATTTTAATGATTTGTTTTTAAATCTAATGATCGATAATATGATCCAAAGTATTAGCGAAGTAACCGCCAAATGGTTGAGAAGGTAGAGATTTTTCGTTCTAACCTCAGAGGGATTTTCGGTTCGAAATTTTTCCAGGGGGATCATGGACTAATGCCTCCTTACGCATCCCTGATTAATATTTAGTCATGTGTTTATTTATTGGTTTTTGAATCGGTTTTAGTAAAATAGCAGACCATTGAATAAAAATTATAAAAAGTTTTCCGAAAATTTTAATCCAATTATCAAATGAAATACAATGAAAGTGACAACAATTTTGAATAATCTCTTGATTTGTTTGAGATTTTGCTCTGTTTTCTCTTTAGAGATGTGTTAAGCGGTTTCATCGCCTCCGAACACCAGGTTGTTGAGGAGGTTGTTGAGGTGGCGTTCTAGGGTTCTGTAGAGCGCTTTCATCTACTCCGATGACACCAAGTGGACGAGGTTGCATTTCCAGAGCCACTCCTGGTAGCTCTCGGTTCCGTCCACGAATATAATTGACATAAATTTGGTGTCCCATCATAACCATAGCACAAAGTGTAAACCCTAACCCCAACCCGATCACAAAGAAAGGCCACAGACTCCTTTTGCCGACGGTCACTTCGGCAGAGGAGTCCTTTGTCCTCTGAGAGGACTGACTGCAGTCGACGAACACTTTTGGTTCGCACTAACAAATCAATAGATTTTATGTAATTATAACTGAATTACTAAACAAAGTATACGTTTCTCATTGCGGGCACTAAACACCAGTATATAATTCCATTATCTTTGAGCAAAACAATGGTATCGTATTGTCCGTAAGCGCTTTGGGAACCGATTGCCAGCATTTCGTAGGGAGAGTTGAAGTCCGACAAATACTTTGGAACATCTTTTCCCTGGTATTTGATATTTTCTTCACTCACTTGAAAAGTAAACACTTCTGCTGATAGTCGAGAGCCGGTCTTGTTTACCATAACCATACGATTCAAGAATCCAAAGACGAAATCAAATGATGGAATAAACGGAAGATTTTTGATAACAATGGGTTCGCTTCGTTCGTAATCCATAGCCAACGGATCTTTGAAATTGTCGTTGGGAATCACTGCTCTGCCCACACGAGTGATGCTCTGCTCAGCATCTCTGACCAAGAAAATAGTTTCGTGTCTTTTGTGTTCTGGCCATGAGAGGAAGAAAACTCCGATCAGTCCTTTGGAGGCAAAGAGTGGTGAGGATCTGCTTTGAGTGTCAACCATTTTGAGTGATCCCTCTTTCTTGTTGTATCTGACGGTCCAATATTTTCCTCCGATCAAAATATTTTGGTCTGATATGTATCCATCGGATCGGCTGAAGGCTCGCCTGAAGATGAAATCAATCTTCTGGTGGCGTCGGAACTCTTGACAGAAATCATCGGTTCGGACGACAGTCACCAAACCAATCATCAGAAGAGCTATCAGTTAAACGAGATATCAATTATTATATTTCATTCGATCCCGAATTTACCGCAGAAGAGACGATTAGACATGTCTTTGGATTTGGAAGTCTATAGATATTGAAAATTTGAATGAAATTATAAGTCCGAGACTTGTGTTTAAATTCTAATTATGATCGCGCTCAAAATTCCTTTCGGTAAATCTATTCTCTAATGCTCGATCATGTTCTCTAACAGTGCCCTAAATTGCATTCCAAGATTCAATCTAATAATATCACAATTATTATCGATTTAATTTCAGGATTAAAATTAATTTTCTTCTGAAAAGATGATAAATTTGTCAAAAATATTGATGACTTGCGAAAGATTCCCGCTTTTGGATAATTGACACCGGAATCAACTGATTTGCCATTCATTGAATGCCTTGAATGAAATTTTGATTATCACAATAACATTAACTAACCATCGGTTGGCATATGTTTTGTGGCTTCGATTATAGCCTTTCTTTTGTAACATCGAATAAATATTGAACTAAGAGTTTGATAAAGAATTTTAATTTATGTAAAATCTTGATATAAAATATTGATTTCAAATGATTTCAAATTAATTTCAATTTTAAATTAAGTTCTCTTTTTGTTATGTCTTTTGCCAATCGGTTTTGTGATCAGAGATCCACCGAATTCACTGAATCTCATCTCTAAAGGCAAATGTTGTGGATATTTGGTTCGTTTTGGAGGAGAGGGTCGGCTCTGATCGTCATCGGAGTCATTGTCTTCATTATCAGTGGTCTTTTGGTCATCAATAGCCATGTTTTTACGTTTGTTGTTTCGATCAATTCTTTTGTTGTATTTCTCATATTTGTAATTCAAATCAATGCTCTGTTGCTTTAATCGGAATCCAAAAGCGCCCAAAGCTTTGGGCGACTCTTGAAGTGCAAAGCTTTTGACCAAATGTCCCAAATGTAAGCTCCGGAAGGGTAGACATGAGCTCATAGTCTTGGGATACGCCACATATGACCTGATGTAAGAGAGATAAGCCTTTTTGGCCAAATTCATCAGATCCTGGTCTGAGTTTAGACTGTCTTCAAAACATGTCTGTAATTTAGTGGCATATTCTTCAGCAGTAGAGCCAATACTTCTTCGTCCAAAATCCAAGAACATTAATGATTTGATTGTGTCTTTCAATTCCATTTCATTGAAATTAATTTTCAACTCTTTTTGCAATAATTCCAGAAATTTTGTTTCCGTCGGTAAAACAAACTGAACTGAGTTTCCAGAGTTACCTGTAATACAACAAAATTTAGTTAACAAGATGTTTGATAATTCAATTTAAAGGTTATCCAATTGTAATCATGGCAACGCTTACCGATTCGGGCCGTTCGACCAACTCTATGAACAAAGTCTTCGGGTTTAGCGGCACAACTATACTGAACGATCCAATCGACTTTCGGTAAGTCGAGACCTCGCGAGGCCACGTCTGTGCACAAGAGGACAGCATTTTTGGCACTTCGGAACTCATTGAAGACCTGCCGTCTCTTCGACTGATCCATATTTCCGTGCAATTGGTAGAAGTCTATTGTCTTCTGACTACTTCTGGTCAACACTTTGTTGAATACTGTAGTGAAAAGCATACAATGGAAGTCAACCACGTCTTGACAGGACATGAATACCAGTGCTTTCGAGTCAGACAGAGAGCACTTATCCATCAGAAGTGCCGACAAAGTAATGAGTCTTAGTTTCGGTGCGCAGACTATGAAGTTTTGGCTCAGATTTTCGGGTAAAACAAATGCATCCAAAGTGTTATCACCGCCGAAGTCAATCACTTTGGGATCAGACAAACTCATTCCCGCCAGACGTTCGACCCCTGAGGTCAGAGTAGCTGACAAGAGGACAGTCTGTGGTCTTCTATAACAAACAGTGGACAAATGATCGACAACTTTTTGAATCGAATCTTCGAATCCCTGTTCTAACAGTCTGTCCGCCTCATCGATCACTAACCACATGAGTCGACTCATATTGAGATTACCGGTGCTCTGCATGTGGTCTATTAGTCTTCCGGGAGTGGCCACCAAAATGTTGATACCTTTCCTGATCCGAGCCTTTTCAGACTTCTTCTTTTCACCGCCACAGAGATAACCGGTTACTAAACGTTTGAATGATTGACACAAAACAGTAAAACATTGGTAACACTGAAGCGCCAGTTCTCGGGTCGGAACGATTACCAGAGCGTGAATGCCATCACTTCTTGTGATTTGCGGCTCAAAAGATTGTAACGACTGAATGATAGGCACAGCGAAGGCTAATGTCTTTCCCGAACCGGTCATCGATTTGATCAAAGCGTCCGAACCCGACAATAGATGTGGTATTGAGTTGTGCTGAACAGAAGTTGTCTCACTTATGGATAGCCTATCGCTCAGACATTTAACCAGATATGGATGAAGTGATAGTTCAGAATATTTGTGCGATGAAAACATGGGTTCGACCCGTGATTTGGTTTCACACAAAGTAATGACCGGTTTCTCGTCTGAGGTCGCGTCGAAGAGTCGGGAATTGAGTTTCGCGTAACTGAAAGAATTGTCTCGTTTCGGTCTAATCTCTTTCCTCCGCGCGCGTCCATCACGTGCTGAAGATGGGCTCTGTTTAGGACGATCTGGCGGTTTGTGATCGGGTTTGTGGTCATTTGTATTCTTCGCGATCGGTTGTGGTTTAGTCTTAATTCTGTTGTCATTCCTCTTATTCTTTGCTTTGAAAGGACTCTCATTAGACTGAAAAATATTTAGAATCAAAGAATCGGTATTTGAGTCCATAATTGTAAACAACGAAAGACTGAATCACTTCTTAAAGACTTCTTAAATCACTTCTAAATCACATTTAAATCCGACGAAAACACGTGTTTTGATTGCATCGCAACACAAATACCTAACGACTCATCACAAACAACGTTACGATAACTCTGTAGTCGTGGCCGTTGACCACCGATCGGGTCATTGGCCACAAACGATCAGTTCCTAACCTCTGTTAGTCTAACCTAACCCATGATGACATTCCCATGAGCTCAGAGGTGATCCTCTCATCAGATCTTATCAGCGAAGCCCTTGTTTATGAAGTTCTGATTAGATATGACTTAAGACAACATACGATCCGCTAATTTGCGTACATTAGAGGCCAACTCTGAACCCGATCTCTGACCGCATCCACAGATCAATAGTAATAATCGAGTTCTTCGATTCTATATCCACAATGGGAAAGCTTTTTATCGGTAGTCTTTCATATCTGCGGGGATGGGCATGGGTTGTAAGTTTAGTTCTGGAACAATCAGTTCGGTTCTAATAGGAATTCGATGATTGAACATGGTCAATTTCATTTTAATCTCTGTAAAATAGACTAGCAAAGTGGAAGAATGGTCATGGTATAATTTTGAAAGTAATAAATGGCTAAGAGGTAGTCCATATGTCAGAGCCGAGTCCCCATCCCTTCCCTATCCCTTCCCTCAGTGCACACGTCTATCACTTCGAGCATCGATTGACTCGATTCAAGTGAAACACAAATCAATTGATAACAAGTTTAACACAAAATATCACAAAATCGTCAAAAATTTTAATACAAAATAACCGATAATTCAATTGAAATAATCGTTTAATTGATTTAATTGTTTACTCAAATACTTATGGAGTGATTGAATTGAATGAAACAGTGATTGCAATCAATTGACCAAATCGTAAGCCAATCGGGTATTCGTCGGACAGCTGTCCAGTCATTGACCATCGATTGCATTCGTGCCGAAGATCTCAAAGATGTTGTTCTGCGAGAAACTGAGTGCTCGGAAGTTGGAGACACTGTCCAATCACAAGTACAGCGCCTCCGGTAGTACACTATTGGATCCATTGATGCAGAAGTTTTGGATTTGGTTTGTGGACAAAGTGGTGCCGCTCTGGTGGGCGCCCAATGCCATGACTCTGGTCGGCCTCTTCAGCAATATCTTCACCGCTTGTATTCTTGTCTACTATAGCCCTGACGCCAAACAAAAGGTGAGTGCAGTCGGCATATGGTAAACAAATGTGTGACCACTGTCTGCACCGAACAGATCCCCGCGTGGCCGCTACTCCTCTGCGCCTTCGGACTCTTCGTCTACCAGACTCTGGATGCGGGCGATGGCAAACAAGCCCGAAGGACAAAGACCTCTTCCTGTTTGGGTGAGCTTTTTGACCACGGATGCGATGCCGTATCGACAAGTAAGTGGAGATTATTTCGTGACCTTTAACTGAGATTTCTCCGTCGACATAGTCTTTGTGTCTCTGTCGGTGTGTCTATCTGTCCAACTCGGCCAACAGTCGACTCTGATGCTGATCCTATGCGTGATGGCGACCGCACTCTTCTATATGGCTCATTGGCAGACATATGTGACCGGAGAGTTGCGGTTCGCTAAGTTCGATGTGACCGAAGCACAGATGACCATAATTGTCATTCTCCTGGTTTCCGCCATATTTGGAACCGACTTCTGGACATATGAGGTATTGTTGTGATGACTATTGATCGCACAAACCATTAATGATTAGGTAAATGAGTCAACGATTAAGTCATTTATTATACCGAAAGATCGTCGAATCAATTGGTTTGGACCTGAGATTAGCGGTGATTCTGATCACTGCCTTCAACGCCCTTACCTTTAGTTATAGATACTTCCACTCAATTATGTTGGAAGGAATCGGTAAAAATGGATCGTCGGTTGCCGTAAGTTGTTTTGGAGCCCACTTCGGGTCGGTTTCGGTCACACACTCCCGACGGCACACATCCTATGCATGACTTGATTGTTGACTTAATAGACTTTGCGATCGGTTTTTAATTTAATTGCATTTTGAACTCCACTGAAATGGGTTTTGCTTTCCTTTGCATTTGGTTTAATGACAGATACCATGGCTATTGCATGTAAAGCTTCAGTCGATCCCAATGTACTTTTCGATTGGGAATGAGATTCTTATAATGAGTACAAACCTCAAAGCCATCCTCTCGGGAGGGGTCGGCAGAAATGGTTCCTCAGTTGCTGTAAGTTTAATGCATTGATATCTTGAACACGAGCTACGAATCACACATCCCTTTCCTCTCTGCCAACTATTTGCTCACATATTTTCTCATACAAAAGGGAACTTCTATTCTATCCCCGGGAACACCAATATTGATATCCGTGTTCTTCGCGCTCACCATATTCTTCAAGTCTACTTCATTGGAGTTCGAGCGACACATTTGTCTCTATTTGATTACCTTTGGTTTAGTCACCGCCAAACTCACCTGCAAACTAGTGGTCAGTATCAGTGCTTTGAGATATCGGTCCGATCTCTAATGACAACCCTTTGTCCAAAAGGTGGCACAAATGAGCAAAAGTCCTATTGATTTAACCGATTCAATAATGATCGGTCCGTCGTTACTGTTTTTAAATCAGTACTTCGACTCATTTATCCCGGAATACCCTCTTTTGTGGGTAGTCTTAGTGAGTATAAAACACTTATCTACTTGTGCTGACCATTTAATTAACCTTCCTTTCCATTCAGGTCTACATTTTAGTCGACTTCCTCTTCTTTTCCTACAGTATGTGCAATCAGATCGCAGACTACCTGAAGATCCGGATTCTGTCCATTGAGTACGAGCGGCCGACACCTCCCTCTCAAAGGAGTAGTGTGGACAATACGGCAAATGGTAGGGCGAATACAGGCCGACATAGGCCTTACAACTTGAGACAAGACCGATGAACGAGGTCTCGATAGTTGTCTTATCATTCACTACTCTATTCCCACTTTCATTGATATCCTTATCTTTAAATTCCAAGAGAGAGTTATTCCGTGGATAATAGTCAGACAAATAGCGAAACCAATTACTCATTCAATTAGTGGTTTAACTTAAGACTCGATTATTGTTTTTATTAAATTTGTTGATAAGAGTTCTCCTCTTCTTTTGAATGATTGGTCAGAT
>JAQGAJ010000889.1:0-12067 GCA_034689365.1 Liebstadia similis
ACTCATTTTGCCTCAAAAGCATTGATAACTCATCAGATAAGCAAAAACTGCATTGAATTTCAATTTTTTGTCTTAAAAAATGTATTCTTTCGGTGATTTTGATCTTCAATTTTCATAACTCATTCCTCTCTGGTTTATATCCGAGAAAGAAATTCTTTTGATAAACAGTTTTCGCTTTTAAACAAAAAGAAGGGAAATATGGATAAAATTCTGAGTTAAACTATCATAACCTAAATGGCCATAACATGGAGTTCTTCGTTGATTTGGGCTCAAAGTCAGACATTTTGATGGAAGCCTAACAACAATATTATCGGTCATATTTAGAATCGCTTGACTTAAGACCAGACAATCGTTCGCCTATTTTCAAGAAAATGTTTGCAAATCTCAAAATAAGTCGACTTTTCTCTAATGCATATAAAATCCTGAAATTTATTTCGGATTAAAAACAAAATGCAAAAAGAATTGTGAAATTGAATGAAATCCTAGAATAAAGTGAACGATAAGAACAAACAAAAAGATAACATTTCGATGATTTTGTGTCAAAAATGATAAGCATTTGAAGTAAATGTTCAAAATTCTTGTTTAAACTTAATTAAAACAAATTCCGATCGATTCTCATCCGAACTATTGGCACAAACAATAGGCGATTACTCTTTGTTAGTCATTCACCGAAGAAAAAGAGACTAAAATTCTTCGAATGACTCGCTATTTATTGTAGAGACCGAGTGAACCCGAGCCCAGTGCCAGAGGGCTTCCAAACAAAGGCCGTCGGAATTAAAGAACTGGCAGTTGGAAAGGGAGCCAAACAATGGAGATATTACTCGATTCAAATGCCTTTGAGAGATAGGGCTCACCATTAAAACACTGGAGTCTAACGATTGCATAGAATTTGATACAAAATTATTGATACTATAATGCATTGACTAATGTTTTATGCATTCATTTCAGAGCTTTTTCGCCAACGAATAACTCATAATCTCTATTGCAGTTAAATATTTGCATAATCTTAGAACAAATAATAAATAGAGAAGAGAGTAATGGTAGAGAAAACATTAAAACCCATCTCAAAAGTCGAATCTAATGTCGATCTCATCCACAAAAAGACATTTTTCTAAAGAGATTTTGTTTTTAATTTTTGATGCTTTCGATTATTTGATTTCGAGTTTCACTTCCGTATTGTATTCAATAATCGGACCAAAAACTGAATTAAATGTATTCCTCCTTTCAGTGAAATTATTTGCAATGATATTAAATTTGAATTTTATTCTTCAAATTTAAATGATCTGACAATTGAAGACTTGAATTGCTTTCACTAATAACTCAGAAAAGGCTTTGCAATTGATTTTGAGGGCCCTTTTGGTTAGAGTGAAACCAAATTTGATTCTCTATGTAATAAAATATTACACATTTTTTGCGATCCATTCCGTAATTGTCTGACAATTAGACGAAAATGAGATTTGATTCGCAAAAATAATGTTATCTTTTGGGCAAAAGTTGTGCTCATTTTGTGCACTCATTTATCTGAATATTCGCTGAATATATTAAAAACAGTGTTTGAATGAAAAGTCTATTTATCTCTGACTAAAGCAAAACTAATGATTCACTGATTCCTCGTCTCATAAGTTATTCCGAAATCATTTTAATCGTATTTTTCTGCTCAAAACTTCTCTTCGCTTGGATTTCATGCAAAATCTCTTACTTTGCAGAACAGAGTCATCAATAGAGGGAACGGAATATAAGAGCTATTTGTTTGGCAAAAGTGGCCAAAGATTTGGCACTCAATTAATTTGCAAACTGACGATCACTTTTCGCGCCAAAGACTAATATCTAAAGCAAAATAAGCTTAAAATTGATAAATATATCAAATATTTATTCGATATCTTCATAAATATTCATAATTTTATGCATAGTTTACGAGTTTTCAGATAAGTTTTTGATTTTCTGATCATTTTTTATCTGATTTTTGAGTCTAATCGAAACGGAATTGTCGTTGAATATGCATTTTGATTGAAGTGTTGGCTGAGTTTGGATTGAAATTGTGATAATTCTTATAATTCCGTTGATTCCGGTAATACTGTTGGCAAAAATGAAGTGAAGATTTGGTGAAGATTTAGAGGTTTTGTCTGCACTTTGATTATGATTTATATCCAAAACATTTCGCATCAATTTTTCGTTCAGGAATTTTCTATTAGAGCCGACAGTTCTCTCAATCCTTGCCATACCTTATAAATAGACCGTATTTTAGGAATTTTTATTACCTTCAGTCACGACAACATCAAAACCAAACAACAAATATATTTTCATTGAAATCATTTTCCAAGAGATATGAAAATATTTGTACGCATTTGTCTAACAGTGAGTGACATCACAGAAACGTCGAAACACTTTCACTCGAATTACACTCATCTGAAAATCAAATCATATTTAATAAGGAATTACATAACTTATAAATTATAATTTCGCGATAAAACTTATTTTGTTTTCCTTTCGAAATTCAATTAAACTTTTAGCAAAACTTATACTCAGTTTTCATAAGAAATACAAACATAAAGAAAAAGGATTAATGAAAAAGAGAAATAAATTGAAACTAAAAAAGAGATTCTCTGTTACATTGTTTGCTATATTGAAAGTGATTTATCAAAACATTCATAACTTTTATTTTTCTCTTCTATTCTTTTATGTAATGTTTTTATTCTTTACTTTCATTTCTTAATAGACACAAACCGTTGTTTTTTCTTTTCATTTATGAAAAATTCAATATTCAAAGTAAACGAGAGGACAGACATTGTATAACTGAGTCCTATCTCAGAGCAAACACTTATTCAACGAAACCTTTTTTGTTGTTTTTGTTACTCAGTTTATGCCAAACAACAGAGTAATTGAGTTTCAATTCTCTTTTCCAGTGAAACAAAGTGTGAATAAACCCAAAGAACGACCGAATGAATGATTAATAATTATTAAGTAATTTATCAAAATTAAAGTCTGTTTTCCTTTGGATACCAAAACAGAAGAGAATTGAGTTCAGTCTTAGACTCTTAGAGATAGTGAAATGTATTCGCAATGGAATCGCAAACTAAGACAAAGAGATACTTCTTTTGGACACAGAATACACTTATTATGAAATAATCGTCGAAAATATACAGAAAGTAATAGAATTGATATCCGGTTGTGAAACACGGACTCAGAGCCCAAATGAAAGCCCGAACTGAGAGCCAAATGACAAACAACACTACGATTTGGCTCTTCATGTGCTCAATGTCTCCGAGGATTGGTTCGGATCTACAGAAGAGCACACATTGACTGAACTATGGCTGAAGTATTGCAACTGTTTTAGCAAAGAATCACTCGAATAGACGGCGAAGAAAAGCATTGACTTCTTGTGACTGTTATTCATCTTATATTTAAGTTTTATATCATTATAACTATATGTCTGTATATAAAAGATTCAGTGAAGACGTGAGAGAAAGACTCCATTGGATTGAGAGCCGAACCGAGTGGTGGGGAAAGGGATGCAAAGGATGAGGAACTCGAATACACAATACTATGCTCTTAGAGTGCATTCACTTTGAATATAATGGAGTGAAGTATAACTCAGTGTAAGTCAAACTCGGATTTGAGGCAATTTTTAATGCTATTTATTTCTATTTTCTTATTTCTTATTTCTCTACTCATTCTTATTCATCAGTTTGTGCGCCAAAATCTAAACTTTTCTCTGAATCCGATCTCTTTTTGTGCACTTATTTTGTTTTTTATTTTCATTTATAAAAATTGATTGACTGAACACCAGAGACGACATGAGTTGAAAGAATAGAGTTTTCGTCAATGATTTAGTCTCTGATCTTCAGTTTGAAAATGAAATTTTCACAATTGTTTGGATTGTATTGAATAACATTTGAGTAATACTTATATCTGTGAAAAGCGAAACACTATTAGCTCTGATGTACTCAACGCTTGAGACACAAGACATTAAATTTTATGAATTGCTCTGAAGAGCAAAAACTTTACAATCGGATGAAGAAAACTATTAATCGAAGGCTATTCACAAAATGAAATATTACTCCAATAAAAGCGATTATTCGACTCTCGTCTGAACGGAACCATAATTTGTCGGTTAATTCAAATTATAATAACATTTTCTGCTCTTCAGTTCGCTCTTTAATCTAACTCTCACTCAATAACTGAATCGAAAGACTTTTCTCAAAATTACCTCTATTTTAATGACACCAATGTTAAGAAAACATATTTGTCTCGACTTAATAAACATAGGCATTAATTCTTGCGATAATAGTAAAAGTGAGCCATAATTAAAGTGAATATCAAAGTCTAGACTCGAGACCAGACTCAAGACAGTCATTACAATTGTAATTTTTAAGAACCGAGCAGTTATTGACTGGTTTTGTTGCCCTTTAGTGATTCGATTTTTGAAATCACCAAACAGTTGACGATTGAGCCCAAGTCCACACATAGCATGTCAACGATCTGTCACGATCTCAATTTGCCAGAGTATCGAACGCCTGTCCGCAGTCAAATCGGACCGTCGGTGTTGGCCTTTCTTCGGCCAAACCTCGTAATAATAGATTTTAACATTAGGTATAAAAGAATAGTTAGACTCGCTTTGAGAGCAATGTCTCTGAGATATAGCTTTTGATACGAAACCAAATACTGAGCCAAAGGATAAAAATGATATATGAAGACAATGCGATATATCTCTTGCAGGAGTTAAACACTCAAACACTGTATTCTCGCAAAGATTTTTTGTTTTATCAAAAGCATAGAAGAAATTCTGTTTGTTTGGAAGGATAGGAAGGGATAGGAAATTGTGCAAAAAATAGCATATATTTCAAAGAAAGAGTAATCTCTTTCTGTTTTTGAAATATTTAAACTCTAAGAGAATGTTTGCTTCAAAATGAAAATCAGTTCGTTTTGATTCTTCACATCTTTCCTCTGGTTATATACGAATAGAATATATTGTCTTTAAAATAAAATATTCTTAGGTTTTGTGGTTTAACTCCATATGTAATAAATAGTTTTGATTACGATTCCAAAAATCCGATTCTTATTCAAAGAGCAGTTATTTTTATCAACTTTTGGTTAATTAAGTGATTAATACCGATCTCTAAGAAAGCCTTTTCGTGCCATATATTAGTGTTTCGGTCAAAGAGTAATCAATTTAATGGTGTGCTCACCGCCAAAGGCCTCACAAACCAGAGTGAGAGGGTCGCCCTCGTCGTAGGGCCCGATCAGGTCTCGGAGCGTATTTCCCTCCAAATCTTTGATCAGCACTTGCTTTGGGGGCACTGTTTATAGACAGAGATCGGAATATTTATTATTGTTTTGACTCAAATAATCTCATCTCTCAGTAAATGTTAGAAAAACTATGAATAACTGAATGTCAAAGAGTAATAAATATGATTACCGGTGACGTTGAGGTGGACGAGGAAGTGCTGAGTCCTGTGCTTTCGATAGTCGACTCGACACCGATAGTCTCCCTCATCGTCTTCGAGGACCGGATCCAGTTTGAGGGTCGGCGGCAGAACTGACACATCCATGACAGCCCTTCCGCCCAATTCTTCAGACGGAACTTGTTTGGAATGCGAGAGACGACTGGAACGGGCGTCCACTGTATAGATGGGTATTCCAGTGTTCCCTTTGTACCAAATCACTAGTGATATGTCTTCCTCTACCCATCGCGTGGTATTGCAAGGAAGCAAAACCTGTCCGCCCATTACAGCTCTGTATGAACTGATACCTGAAAAACATAAACCAATGTTAATTGATTTCTTCGCTTAACTCTAATGGATTTAATTTACTTTTAATCCATGCAAACAATTAAATGGATTATGATTGGGATCGAGGAAACTATTCTCCAATCGTGAGTACAATCAGAGATACGCTTTCATTATTACAATAATAAAACTTATTTTCTGTGCTATTATGAAACCAATAAAAGTAAAGCCTTTTTACTCTTCTCTGAGTCTGAAAGGTTTGAAAGATCTAAGAGGACGGAGAGGGAGAGAGAGGGAGAGAGAGATTCGTGTGATTAGACTCGTTATAGTAAACTATAAGTATTGGAACAAAATCTATAGTATTAGACGACAGTATTAGAAAGAAGTATCGAATGGTCTCTTAAAGTATTGATTTTGAGACAAAGAATTTAACGGAAAATAAGAAGAAAAACGTTTAAGAAGTGCTCCGAAGAAAGTTCACTGAAAACGATTGAACGAAAAGTTAGATTTTTTAAATATGTGATGGAGTAGTAGATAAAAGTATGGTATGGAATGTTTGGGCGACACATGTGTCGGAGGTTCGGCTCAACTCAATCGAAGTACGTCTTCGGGTGTCGGCGCCGATGGATAATAACAAATACCAATAATATGACGATATTTAGCCATTACTGACATTAAGCCAAACGACAAAAACAATAGAATTTCATATTATTTTTTGTCTTTTAATATCTTTTTAATCATAAAACTATTAAATCGCTTATCATTTACTCACAAAAACTCTCCCAAAAAACAATATTAACGATAAGGTAATTAAAAATGTCTGTTAAATGAAACAAAAGTATAATTGAATAAAAAAGTCATTTATTAACTGTTTTTCATAATTTCATTTCGTATTAGATTTAAATGTGATTTGAATTTCTAATTAGATTTTCATTCAAGCAATTAGTCGACTGTTTTGTTGTTGTTTTTAATTTATATCAAATTCTTTGAGACATCATTACAGTAGAGCTAATACACAAATAGATGACTGCTCTGTGTCTCCGCTCAGCGCACAGACAACAGAATATTCTGCACATTAGTAGTCAAAGAAGAATATTCGGCACAAAATATATTCTGTGCTCTAAATATCGATTTTAAATATAAGGACACAAACGAAAGACTCAAAAGTGTAACTCAGTTTCAACGACACAAATAAAGATTTGGAGACATTTGAAAACTAAAGCGTTATATAAAGCAAGGCTTGTAATAGTGGGCTAAAGTCAGTCCTCAGTCTGACTAAAGGCATAGCACAGACAGAAAACAGTGAGAGCACAGGCAACTGAACTACAGGTCATCTACGCTGAGATAATTTTTAGTGCCGTTCGCCTCAAATCCTTTTATTTCATTTGGTGTGAGCGCTGTATTGCTATCATTTGGTGTATAAGTTTTGGTCATTTTTGGCATTTTTTGTCTTATGTGTTGCCAAAAGCAGAGCACAGGCAAGCACTCAGACCTTTATTCCATTACATTCGGCCAAATAAGCAATAAGTTGGGACTCTCTCTCTCTCTCTCTTTCTCTCTCTCTCTCTCTCACTCTCAAAGTCCTTAATTAGTGGACTGACTGTACGGCATCGCAAAAACTTTTAGCAGATATCTTAACAAATCTGCTGCTATTGTGTTATATTGTGTAACACAAACTCGTAATTTATATTCGGGTTTCCCTTAGTTTCTGTGAGTTTCTCTCTTTTAGCAAATAGTGAGCGCTCGGTGTATATCCTCGATGTATATCCTCGGCGTTCGTTCGTTTGTCTCCATTCTCTTCTGGGATTTGATATCAAGCGAATTGCAATCTATGGATACCCCAACCAAACCCATAGTTTGTAGCAAATTCTGGTCATCGCACACAAACTGATCACTCGATTCGTTAGTGCGAGAGATGTCGAATCAAAATAACTATTTCTTGTAATTAACTAATTCTGACTTTCATTTAGCTCTTATTCAGCTCTCGATTCGGCAAAGCTTTTAATTTTGATTAATACTATAAATTAAGTTAAATTATTTATCATTCAAACGGATTTAACATCGATTCCAGTGATTACTCGTTTTTTTTGTTCGTCATATGATTTGACATCACTTTATGTGTTGCAAATCGAGAGGGAAGGAGAGGGAGGAGAGGACGGGGAGAGGAGTCAGAGAGAGAATCCGATTAAATTAAATCAGAAATAAATAGAATGAAAGGTATAAGTCTTGGTTACGACCAACTGAAAGGTCAAATCAATAGGCAATTGAAAGAGATCTGAAATTTAATCTGCGATTGGATTGGATTTCGAATCGAAAAAATTTCTGTAATTGGAAAAAGTTTTTTTTGGACTCAGTATTGGCTTCAGTCTAGCAAATGATGCCTAGAATTGCAATTAGTTTTCGAAACCTAATCACAGAATCATAATTAGTTTTCATTTGATTTCTATGCAAATAAAGATTATAATTGTGTTTCTTTTGAAATCTTTTGACCATTAAATTGCTTCGAAGATTGATTTCTGCGATCGTTTTGCCCAAAAAATATCTGTTTATTTAGAGAAATGGTTCGCAAATAAAAAAATTTGAGAGGATTTTGATTTTCAATAAAATTCGTTTCCAATCCTTTGATAAATATGTCTTATCTCATGAACAATGATCTGAAATGTTGTGAAAGATTAACGATTCTAACGAATCAAACTCACTATAATTTGGAGGAACTGTTACTCTGAATCTCGAAAACAACAAGAATTTAACAAATTTTAGTTCGAAGTAAAACTGAATGATTAAGAAGTGTTTGGATGACTGAGTTTTTCTATAATCAATGAGAGTCGTGAAGTGATCTGACAGTGAGATGTTCTGGTTTTGGTCGCACATCACATCACACAACAAACAATCCCTTTCTGGCCGAGCCATCAAACAACTGGTCTCTTGTCGTTGTGTTTTGTCTTTTTTATACTTCGCTCTCCTCCGGAGCTCTGGCTGTGAGGCAATGCTCTGTCTCAGCATTAGATACTAAGTTAGTCATCAATTAGGATCCAATAGAAAAGATCGCCCAAAACTTATCCCAAAGTATTTCTTCGGGTTTTTATCCTTTAATTATTTATGGCAACAGTTCTTATGGTATAGATTTGAGTCCAGCATTTGTTGGTCACACCACCAAAGCTTCTTCAGTGTTGAGCTCTTCTCTACTATTCTTCTTCTTTGTTCACAATTATATTCTGAGACAACACAAAGATTTCTCATCGACTCTAAGGGTCGGTCTTAGACTAACTCTGAGCCCAACTCTTGAATTAGGTTTACATTTATATCCATATTATATAATAATGAATATAAACGACACCAAAGGCTTAGACACGAATAGGAATGGCATACGAATAGACTGTTTGTCTAATTGTTTTTATTTCGTTAATTATTATTTGTGGTCAGAGTTCTCGACTCGTATTAATCAGATTATATTCTTTCATTGGATTACGTTATTAACCATTGATTTCTCTCTTCTCTAATGCCTTTCGCTTTATTCCAATGATTCACTCAATTCTTTCTCTTAATTGACTTATTTCTCATATATTTTCTTTCCTTTTATGAGTGCTTTCTGTCTATAAATAAACTGATTCTAAGTTTAGTAATAGAATGAAATAATCGGACAACAATTGACGAATCGATTGATTCTATTTAAGCCAAGTTTATAGCTGTCATTGATATCCATTATGTTTAATAATATTCTTGTGTATAGAACTCTGTATTTGAAAGGTTTATATAATTTATTGGATTCAATACAATATATAAAAGTTCGACAAATGAGGTCTGACTTCGCAGACGAGTCTCAATTGACGGCAACCCATAGACCCGACTGTTGACGAAGAAAGCGATCCAAAGAAGAGTTTGAAAATGTCTTTGGCTTTTAATAGAGAAAAAACTAGTGATTCGTTTGTTATAAATAATGATATCATATGAATCATATGAGAAGAGCAATCATTTGCCAGAAATAAATTCTGACTTAAAATGAATTCTTGAAAATGAGTTCAAAACCAGTGAATGGAAAGGAAGAGGACTTTGAGTCGAGTCGTCACTGGAGACCAGTTCAGAGTCGGCTCGCGATCGCAATTTAGGTTAAATCTAATTCCGAATTATCCGCAAAACTCACAAATTAATTATTATTATTATTATTACTCGACTAATCAAATCATCTCATTATCAACAGAAAAGTTTTTATAATTACTCTCCGGTTGTCTCAGTATTGGTCTCAGACTCGCATTATCTCTGAATAATTAATCAATTAATACATTTGAGAATTAAAGCCATTCATTGAGCGCTCAGTTTGTTCTGTAAGTAATTTTAAGTCAAAACATTAGGACATTAGACACCATTTGTTGTCTAATACTCTTTATTAATGCATTTTATTTCTAATTCATTTAATTTGTATCCAATCATATATTCTTATTATGACTTCTACTGCGGATACCATTCCCTCATTCACTGCACTTCACTGTTAAACCCAAACTCAGTTCGCGAACAAAATATGAGTTAATTCTGTGTCTGATATAGTCTTTAAATAAATTAATGAACAAACATAATAGCAGTGAAGCACTTAATGGGTTAAACACACCGAACCATACAATTGTCGTCATTTTATTCTAACTCTAACTCTAAGACCGGACTAATAGTGAGGATATGTCAGGAGATGTGCGTTACGTCAAAGAGTTTAGTCGACGTTCAAAACAATCCTTTCCTCTCAAAAATGTTTTATATGACAAATGTCTTCAATTTGGGCCCACTTTGGGAACGGAGTGGCAAAGAGTCTGCCAGAGACTCGCCATTAGCTCTATTTTACAATAATTGAAGCCTGAATTGAGTTCTTTGAGCTCGACTTTGATCATCGCTCGGATGATCTAATGAATGAGAAGTTATGGCAACGATGGCAACGGTCACAGCTCTCGATCGCAATGATTTGGTTCGATATGTGAAGAGTGGTCAAGAGCTGAGCCGTCGGGAGTCAAGTGACAGCACATTTAGAGGAGACCACAGAGTAATCGAAATACAGTCCTTTTGGTATTTAGTGTCCGATTTGATTGTGTGTTCACAACTACGATATGTCTAATCAAAAGACATTTATATGGAATGAAATTGAAATAAACGGACATTTCATTGCTTTCATTGCTGCCAATTGAATAACAAACAACACAAATATTTTGTGATTGTTAGCACTTTTATCTCAGTTGACACACACTCCGGGTCTGCTGTGATGGCCACGAATCACAATAATAGCTAACTTAGCACAGACTGGGCTAACAGTGGGCTAACATTAGACTAACAGTGGGCTAACACCGGGTCTCACACTCTATCGCTTTCCTATCTAACAGTGCATTAGCGAAGGCATCACTTTTTGCTTTGCTTTTTAGGTCTTTTCTGTTCACTCTTTGGCTAATTTGTGTTCTCTATCTTTCTTTAGTAGACATTAGAGACGACTCTAAAAGTAAAGAATAAATGATTACCGAAACCGAGGACTGAGTGAACGAGAAATAGTCAATACTTTTATTCGCTATCATTTGATTGCAGCTCTAATTTTACTTTCAAATCATCGACGACTCGAACCTCTCATCTCATACCAGACTCTTCTCATGTCTTATACTCTTATTTCAATTAAGGCTCACTTTTTCTTATTATTCTCGAGAATACAATTATATCTCTCATTAATTCATTTATCATTTGTGTGTATATTGAGTGCAATTACATCTTCAGTGGTTACAAAGGCATAAGAGATGAGAGTTAATTGACAGCGGAGGCAATTGAGCCCATTGTTAGCCCATTGTTAGCCCATTGTGAGCCAATTCTGTTCGTCAAACCGATAAACCTTCGCGAGGTTGGAATTCCTAGCGATTTGAAAATATCGAAGAATTGCATTTCAAGTGTGTCTCGTCTGAAATCATTGATTGCATGAATGAAAGGCTCAAATTGAATAACTGAGCAACAAATAGAAGCGATAAAAGCGGGTCCACTCGAACCGTCGCAACCATTCCAACCTTGACCGACGATAATCCGAACAAATAGCCGGTTCGCTTAGATTTCCAGTCGACCGCTTCCACAGTACCGATGGGTTCGGTCGGTATCTGACATCTAATCGAATCCCTTTTAAACGCTATTCATTCAAAGCCTAATTCGATGGCTTCTGAGCCGAGAATTTCTAATAAGAGATTCTATTTATTATTTGTATAACAAATTGGGTTTTGTTTTGTTGTTTCCTCGGATATAATTAATTCGGACGATTCGGCGAACATAAGAAAACAATTCTCGAAATTGATTTTCACTTTTATCTGCATTTAATTCAAATTAAATTGAATTAAAAT
>JAQGAJ010000890.1:0-12067 GCA_034689365.1 Liebstadia similis
GCCTAAATTTTGAGCTCACGTCATATAAGGCTTTGTTAAAGTTATAGAATAAAAAAGTTGTAAACATATCTAATTATTTATTTATCATGTCTGAACTTAAAGTATCATAAAAGTTAATGAATCAATGGATTACAATATAGATAAATCAAAAAATTGATTTCAATAGTCAATATCAAAATTAAACTTTTCCACTAAATTAGCCTAAATTATTAAAATTTAGCCTTAATTATAACCTCGAGTTGAAAATTTCAACGCTATTTATGACAAATAATCGCCACTTTAATGATGTTTTAACGAGTTGAAAGTCTAACTTAAAACTAATTGAGGATTACTTTAAGTAGTTGTTAAAATCTAGCAAGCTAATCAAAAGAATAAGTATAACCAGATTTTGAAGAGAAAGTAAAAGCCCGTGATATTTTTTATTTGAAAAAAATCATAACATTATAATGGCTTTATACCAGGGCTTCTCAGCTTTTAAATGTAACAAGGGTATCTTCTGAATGAAAGCATAATGAAATGATGTCATGAAAAGATCTCATAAGACCAATTCATACTATCTAGTACACTTTTTATATTTGTTTCTGCCATAAATTCATTTTTCAGTATTATTTTTTCATTTCACTCATTTAATTTTCACGTCTTTTATGATTAAAATATTGAACTTGTTAATTTGTTGAATAACTCATTTAAAAACTTATTTAAGGTCGTGGGCTAAGCAGTGGGCTATTGAGAAGCTATGCTTTTTACCCGTTAGAAATCTGGCGTACTAGTTCAAATTAAGCGCAAATTATATAAATCTTTGCATTTCATAAATACAAATAAACCATGTTGAAAATTGATATTTTTGAACTCTTTCAATCATAAAACTTAGTGATAAGCCGTCATTATAAGTTGTAATAAATGCGACTAGCTCAATTCAACTTTTGATGCCTATTACAGAGCTTTCACTTTATTCTTTGTCAATCAAACCTTTAAATTGTTTTAAATTTTGAAATTCATTAAAATGTCAAATAAATCATTAGAGAATCAAAGATAATAAAACCTATACTAACCTTAAAGCCATCCTTTCCTGCCGTGTATTCCACTCTTCGTGTCCTTCCCTCAGCATCTTTGATATCATAATACCCTTGGATTTAAATAGAATTTAAGTAAAGAAACAATTTGTGATCAGAATTATAAGTAATGCGAGTAATTCGAGTGTATATACCGTTTATATACTCGACCTTTTGAAATGATAAATTTGAAAAGTATTGCAATTGTCTAATGAACTAATGGACTAATGCTTCAAAATTAAAAATTCCCATGGAGATGTAAACAGATCATCTAATTGATCTAATTGAATTTTGTTTAAAATCTAAATCTGAGTATTAATCAGCGATGCGCAAGGGTGGCACCCCGGTATTTTCCTATAGTCGAGTCCGGAACGACCCCCTAAGAAAAAGGCAACAATTTCCCTCCTTCCATTGAAATAACATTACGAGGGCAATTAGGTTGTGATAAAATTGGGGAGGTATTTTGATTCAGGACGTTATCTCCCTGTCTCGACCGAACTTTCTCATCGCTGGTATTAATAAACTGATTATGGCTACACATTGTGTTTCACTCAAGACATGGGTATAAAAAACTTATTCAACTTTCATTAGACGTGTTTCTAGACTTGGTTGAGAATACATACATATAAGATATGATTTACTAGTTTATTGTTCCGATCCATACCTACTATCTCTCCATTTGCGTCTTGAGTTTCCTCCCGAGAGCTGGCGGCTCCTGTTTCAGGGTCTTCCACCGAGTAGGAAAATGAGTAAGGCTCGGGTGCCGGATAGTGACCCTCGCCCTCGCTTGGCTGGGGCTGAGGCTGTGGAGCAGGTCTGGGCCGCGATGGACGCACACCACTGACCACAGTCTTGTCCTCATCAGGTTCTTTGTCAGATTCGTAGACCTGTCAACATATTATTGTGGTATTTTAACTTTCACACATTGAACTGACAATGAAATCATCACAAAGAAATTGGACCATTCACAATTTGAAATGGCATTGAATTATTGATTGATGATAAAACAATTCTGAAACCCTCTATACGGCCCATTGTGATCGTTTCATATACTTTTCAAATGATTTTTTAGAAGATTAGCCGTAAGCCGCCCTCTAATCTCCAAGGTAATTTGTTCATGTATTATCATGATATTCAAAAGAGTATTTTATATTTTACATTGATTTCTATGAGTGTTGACCAAACTATCAAATAATTAATCGGACATTATCTTTATTTTGTTTCTATTTTTGAAGATTGATATAATTCTTGCAAAATTCATTCAGATTTAAACTAATACTTATACTTTCCTCTTTCCTATATAAAGAATCGGGAACATTCATAGTTTTTGACATATTTGTAATATAAATTTATATAAAATGTTAATTTTTATGAATGAAAAATAAACTTGATATTTATATTATGATAAACTCAAAATCATTTTCATTCATTAAAATTGATTTCATTGTTCATGGCTGATTTTCAATTAACACACGAGAATATACATAATTTTGATATCATTAGAATCACGATAAACATTTAAACAAGATGAAGTGTTTTAAATGGGCTTATGAATTTAAATTACAATGATTCTTGATAATTAAAAATTTGAGGAATAACAAGGTTAATACTCTAAGCATTTTAATTTATATAAACATTTTAATTTGAATCAATGAAAATGATTTTGAGTTTATTCACAAAATATCATCACAATTGAACTCTACAAATATCAATGATATTCGATGAAAAAAGATAATTTATAATGAACTAGTTAACTTTATATGATAAACTTTAAAATGTTTTCATTTATTCAAATAATCATGTTCATTCAAGTTATAAAACTATGAATTTTGATGAAGTTAACACCTTGTTATTCCTCAAATCCTTAATAATCAAGAATGAAGGTAATTTCAATTCATAAGCAGATTTAAGAGACTTTATCTTGTATGAATTTTTATCATGATTTTAATGATACCAAAATTACGTATATTCTAGTGGGTTATTTGAAAATGTTACCTGCTTAGACTAGGATAATAATAAAGTTTGAACTACCTGTTCAATTGGTTCGGATGGTTGCGGTAACTTTCGTTGGGCCAGAGCTCGGGACGGAGATCGTTGGATAGAGGGATTGGTATCCGAAGCAGACGACTGTCGGCCACCCTTTTGGGCACATATTGTTGTCGAAAAGAGCAACAGAAGCACACACTGGAAGAAAATGCAATGGGAATTGATTGATGGCATATAAAAGCATTTCTACTACAGTTGATATTCTCTAAATTTAAACGTTTTAGAAAAGCAACCCTTATTGGCTATCCCTGGTTAAAACTATTTAAGATAAATGGGTCTAACCTAGTGTTGCCAACTCAAAATTCAAGAAACCTGGATGGTTGGCAACGCTAGTCTAACCTTTCAATTAAGTTTAGGTAATATTTTAAGATAGAGAATATTTAAGTTATTGAATAACAACGGTATTATTAATAATATCAAAAACTTCTTACTTTAAACAACATTTTAGTCATTCAATGTTAGGATCGGCACAATTGGCACAAACAGAATATTTTTCACTTAACAAAACTTGAAATTCAATAAAATCTATTATCACTTTCAGAGATAAAACCTTTTGATAACTATTGAGGTTTGAAACAGAAATTGAAACCAGAAATGAGTGAAAACTCTCCTTAAATAAGAAGTTTTCGGATTATAGAGTCGATGACACAATTTCTCGTTTATGGAGAGGGAGGGGAGAGGGAGAGGGAGAAGGAGAGGAGAAAGAAAGACCTTAACTATTCAATCAATTTGAATGTAATCTTCACTTTAATAAGATTTTTGAATAGATTTCAGCGAGAAATATGAAAAATGATACAAATCTTGTAAGCGATCAGGTTTGAGATTATGAAAGCTGACGGTAAGTAGATACATAAATCAATGAATATTAAGTTTTGCGCAAAAATTCATTATTCATTGAAGAAGTTTAGTTTCAATTAATTACCTTCCGATCGGCTTAATCTCATACAAACCGACTTCTGATCATATAATGAGATAATTTGTTAAACGAGATGTCAATGAAAACCAGGGGTGGCCAATGGAATTCGGTCTAAAGGGGGAGGAAAATGGGATTTAGCTCTAATGGTCGAGGCGTTAAATTGTTATGAACTACGACAATATCTCTGATTATGAGAAAAATTAACATAAATTGAATTAAATAATCAATCATTCAAAAATAACTTTGGGTTTTTACGGAAATGCTTTTATTTCGAGAATATACATAACAATCAGAGTATTGATATCTTTAAAAAAAAACCCAATGCACCTTTCCTTGAGCCGAGGCCGGTATCCTATAGGCTGGGCTCACTATGGGCCAGACTTCTTGAGGCATCTCTGGTTTTATGGGATTTCAACTATTCCTAGAAGTTTGGAACTATCAATAAATTCCGATTTTCACTAATAATGAGGGAATTTATTCATTTTGTCCGATGAAGGGATGTTCACAAATGCATTCTATTGATCATCTCTGGGATAAAGTGAAAACATTTGTATTTCTAAGAACTGTTTTTTTCCTAATCCTTGCAAAATTAAAAATATGACCCAATTGTTAGAAAAAAGTAAATAAATTGTAACAAAAATCCATTGAATTTTATTGATTTGCATTTAAATTTTAAATTATAGATCAAATAAATTATGGTTTAGAATAAAAATGAAACCAATTTCTCCTTTAGGATTACCCGCTGTCATGCAAAAGGTGGTAATCCTAAAGGTGTAACATTGTAATTTTGCGACCCTTTAGCTCTTTTGCCATAAAACCCATTGTCCTAAACGGCGACCGTATCTCTAATTACGAGGAAAACTAGAAAATTTGTTTAATTTAATTGAATTAAATAATCAATTATTCAAAAATAACTTTGGACTCGATTACGAAAAGCCTTTAACTCCGAGTTTACATAACAATCAGATTTATTAGTGAAAAGGATTGCGAACAACGAGTTAATTAACATTAGCAACAAATTAGACCAGAATTCAGGTTAAGTGTAAATTAACTAAAATTTATTGATTATTTTATAGCTTCCAAAAACATTTTTATGTAAATTCCGTTTAAATTTATTCTTTAAAATAAACATTTTATAAATGTCTTCGTTTTACTTATTCGGAGATTGAGTTAAAACTTTTAATTTTAATTTTATTCACATTAAGACAAAGACTCGATTCTCGACACTTTAGGATCAAAAGTTCACTCGATATTAATTTTAATTACCTTTTCATTTGATTTTAATGCAAATCACAATTAAATATCAAATTTGTTATTTCCAAAGATCATAACATTCGAGTGATTTCGTCAATTAAATAGAATTTTAATGGTTTTAATGGTAATTAAATATCTCAGAGCTATTTTGATTAGAAAAAACTCATTTAAGACTTCAAAGAATTCGTTAATCACTAAAAATAAATTCTTCTTTCGTTGGATCTGATAATTAACTTCGGCTCAAAATTAAAAGCAATTTATTAAAACATGATATCAATCGAAATGACAGTGAAGTTAACAAAAAATATATCCTTCGGTGGTCTTAAGTGGTGACAAACATACCTATCCTGGGCTTTCCATACTTGACTTGTCATCGACAAAACCATTTATTTTTAATAAATTGTTTACTGACTATCAATTTGTATGATTTCCTCGACAAAAAACCCACTATTGAAAAGTTTCCTGGTCAGTTTAGCGTAAATATACATGTAATTCAGTTCGAGCGGACATATAAATCACCAAAAGGTTCTTTATTTAGATGATTTTGATTAATGGGTCACAAGATTCACAAATATATTCCCTTTTGAGCTACTATTGTGTCCCAACCTGTAGTACCGGAGCTGTTCTACAGGTCTTACAGATCCCTCTCCCCTACAGTCCTCTCCATTACCTAATAATCGGGTCATTCCTCGAAACGACTGACGCGTTGCACAAATTTCAAGTTCAACGCAACCGAAAGACAATTACCGATAATTAAAAGTCTTAATGAACCGATTGTTGGTAGAGTTGTTCATCATAGCCAAGATGCTGGTCCACCAACTCATAGACCTGTTCACTGATCTCTTCGTTTTGCTAATTAAGATATTCAGCGCTTATGTCGAGTCAGCCATCAATTTGTTTGTCTGTTCGCCCAAAAAAGATGTCCGCAATCAAGTGATACTCATCACCGGCAGTGGACACGGATTGGGTCGGGAGATGGCCTTCTTGTTCTCGAAGCTGGGAGCCAAACTGGCACTGATCGACATAAACCAAGTCAGTCTATCTCTCTGTCTATCACTCAGCCTATCCTTCAGTCTAACCCTCTCTTCGAACACTTCCTGTTCTCAACTCTTTTAACTCTTTGGTCTCGAAATCGGTGGAAACCGTTACCGTTAGTCCTCTGTGAAGGACATTGAAGGTGATTGGAGTCCGTTCAGAGGACATTCAGGGGTGACTTTCAATCCTTCCATTGGTCTAACCCTTCCATTAGACCAATCTTTGCAATCCTTTCAATGATTTAATGGAATAACACTTAAGTAGGGAATTAGATGCAAAAGGGAAGGCAATGATGGGAAGGCTTTGATGGGACGGAAGGCCACAAGTGATCCGTACTTTAATTTGTTATCTCAACTCTCTTTCCATCCCTCTCTCAGTCCGTCTCTCAGTCTCTTTCCCTCTTCACTTTCGTTTCCCACAGTGGGCTTTGACAGGCATTGTCGGTCACCCCGAACGACCTCAACCCAACCCACTTTAACCTTGAAAGTCCTGAACCCTGTCCTGTGAACGCACTTTAGGTCTGAATTTTGAGAGTAAAGAGTTAAGAGTTGTGTCGGAGAGGAAGAGAAAAGAACTTATTTAACCTTCGATGACATTCACTGACATTGAGTGCAGGAAAATAACGAAAGGGTTGTCGAAGAGCTCCGGAGTGAAGGAGGTATTGCTTTCGGCTACTGCTGTGACATAACCAACGAGGAGTCGGTGGCCGAGACGGCCAAACAGATCAAATGGGATTTGGGAGACATCGACATACTTATCAGTATTGAATCATATTTTGATTACAATTAATTCCTAATTAACTAATTCTTCCTTTGATCCCACTATGGATCAGATAATGCAGGGATTGTGCAATGCCTGCCATTCGATTCTTTGTCCACCAAAGACATTAAGGTAAATTTAATAAACAAGTTAATCACGGTAAATTGAAATAAATTGAATCCCATTTTATGCCAATATAGCGAACTTTTGAAGTGAACACTTTTGCCCACTTCTGGACAATCCGTTACTTTTTGCCCAAAATGATGAGTCGGGGCAGCGGACACATTGTGGCCATCTCTTCCATTGCGGGACTCATAGGAACGCCTCATTTGGTCGACTACTGGTATGAAATGAGTGATGACGTTTCCCATTGTGAATCTTATTTGCTTTCAGCGCTTCCAAGTTTGCAACTGTAGGTCTGATGGAGGCCTTGGAGACAGAGCTGAGACTGAATAAGGCTAACGATGGCATACACTTAACCACAATCTGTCCGTTGGCTATGACTACGGGAATGTTTAAAAAGCCGAAGTCGAGGTTCTCGTGGATATTCCCGGTCACTGACGCCAAAAACGCGGCCAAAGCGGCCGTCAATGCCATCCTAAGGAACGAAACCCTAACCACTGTTCCCAAAAGTGCTCTAGTCTTCTATGGACTCGGAAAGTATGCAAACCTGAAATGCCCATTGTGACTTAGAAGTTGTCTCTGAACTAATTTCAATTCTAATTGACCAGGATCGTTCCGCTAAAGGCAAAGTTTGCGTTGCAGTCGTTCTTTGAGTATGGGGTCGAGCCTCACAACTGACCATAATGACTGGTCAACTGCCCCAAAAGTATCATGGTTAATTTCTAGTATTTTAGTAAATTCTGAATAAACTTTTCGAAAATCAATAAACTAGTAGTAAGTCTAATGAAAAATCAATAGATTGTGTGTTGAGAGCCAGTGCTTAGCGTTCATCCATCGCTCAGTGATGCCTACCTGTGCTCTGCCTGTTCTCTCCTGTGCTGAGCCGTCAGTGAAGCGCCACTCCCTTCACCCTTACCTCTGGTGTCGGAGATATGAACTAAAACTACATTTTGTTTTTGCGCTCAAACTCTTCAGACGTTTGGCCACTGAATGCGTGCAAACAATTAATGTCTAATTGTTTTGGTTTCAAACCAAACATAACTCAAACCAATACTTATCTTATCGTCAATCGGACTAAACATCGGCTCATTTTGGACGCAATCAGTGGACAACTGTCTGACCACTGATCGGATCAATCGGTGACCAACTGGTGAGTGAACCGCCAATCAGTCAAATCAGTGTTTTTATGGTTTAGTTTTGAGTTAAATATTTAACTGAATATCAAATTTAGTGATAAAAGTCTATAAATGTGTTAATTGTATTGAAATTGAATTCAAATCAAATGTAAATATATTTTAATGTCAATGAAAAGCGTTATGTTTTTTGAATTGACATAACTCTGGCCTTTGATTGGCTCGCGTTTGGCAACCGATAAACCATTCAAACGCTCTGCAATGAGTCGCTCGCATACCACGGATTGGTTTCGGAGGGAAGGGAGGGTTGAGAGTTGCATAGGTTTTGAGGGCCTAGGGGTTATTGAGTAGCAATCCGTGGTATAGGATGGGACTCATCAGCAAAACATTGATTGACTCAAAACATGGCGATTATCTGATTATCTGAACCACTGATTGATAACTAATTTGCGGTCAGCTCTGAATCCGAGGTAACCGTTGGCCGATCGCGATGTTCTACTCGGTGTTCGTGTTGGGCAAGAAGGGACCCCTGGCCAGGGTCTGGTTGGCCGCCCACTGGGACAAGAAGATAACGAAGGCTCAGATCTTAGAGACCAATATAGTTGAGTCCGTCGACTCTATTCTTCAGCCAAAGGTATGTCCACTTCTGTCGGTCATCCCTCACACCCGTCCCCATAACCCACTGACCGCTATGACCCGACTGTCATTGCCATTAACTCATTGTACACCACTTCCCGCTTCTCTGACATCTGATCCCAACTCCCAGTCATCTCAGAGCTAACCATTGGTTTCCCGACAGATAAAGCTATCGTTGCGGACGTCATCTCATCTACTGTTAGGAATCGTCCGAATCTATGCCCGAAAGACCCTTTACCTGCTTCAGGACTGTCAGGACGCGGCCTTTAAGATCAAGTCTGCCTTCAGACCGGGCGCTGTAGATCTTCCCGACGGCAAGACAGAGGCCGCCATCAGTGCCATCACTTTACCAGAAATGTTAGACTTTATAAATGACTTCGACCTCATCGCCGAACCCCCGATCCAAATGGAACCGACGGCCACGAGTGCTAACATCCGAAGCATTACATTAGTCGAAGACATCTCAAGCATTCGTGTGGACGACCCTCTCATGCAAGACGTGAGGGACTGGTCCGACATTTCATCGATTCACGCGTCCGACGGCGCCGTCACTCTTAAAGACAGCACTCCATTGATCGGTAGATCCGGTGCCAAAACGATCGACCTCTTCGACAGACCCGCTCTCGACGATGGCTTTGGTGGCGAACTCGGGGTCGGAATTGTCGACGAAGACGATGTGTTCAACATTCAAATGCCAACCGAACCTCAAGACCAGGCAGACCAACAAGAAGTGCCGGAACACCCGCCGACTTCAGTCCAAAGGCCCGATAGTGCTATGTCTGACCGATCGGACAGTATGTCGTACGGCGCGCCCGCATCGATGGCTCCCTCAGGTCCACCGTCAACGCCCGGCTCTGTTCCGCCCCCACCCGCGACTGATATGGACGAAGAAATGCCTTTCGCACCTCCCGCTCCACCCGATTCAGAGGCCATTCGTAGGGATGGATTAGATAGAGGAAAGATTAATGACACTCAAGACACGATGGTTTTGGAACCATTAGAAGGACCGGGTCTGGAGAGGAGGCGAAAGAGACGCAAGAAGTTAGGAATGCTTATCGACGACGTGAAGACATTGTCGGGCGAAGAGATGAAGGCCCAGCTCTCAGACACAGGAGATATCATCACAACTCTCGATTTGGCGCCGCCTTCCAAGAAATTGATGCACTGGAAGAGGACCGGCACGAGTGAGAAGATGTTCTCTCTTCCCGAACGTCAAATGCCATCCAAACTTCTGTTATGCTATTACACCAGACATTTGGTTACAATACATGTCGACACTGAAGAAGTCCTTCCCGAGAATGAGCTAATGAATGGAGACCTACACGAGCGCACACTCCCACCGGCGCCACCGCTGCCCGAACTCGAAGATCTCGAGGAACAGTTGCCTCAACTGTCGCCTATTCCAGACCTACAGCCACCCAAAACACCTAAGACTCCTTCCTATACCCGAACACCACCTAAAAAGAAGCGGAAAGTAGATCGAAAAGAGAAGGAACCGCCGGTCACTAATCACGTCAAAGAAAAGGCCGCCGAAGTCTCATCCAGAGAGTTATCATCAATAGGCGAGCCTCGAGCCGGAAGTATTCGGCCGAGTGAACCACTTATGCCATTAGACGAGTTCGAAGAAGAAGACGAAGATGAAGACTACGGCGCACCGATGTCTGTCGGACCGGTAAGTCATTGCAATTGCACTTTAGTTGAGCTCAGACACCAACTAATTGTCTGTCCCTCACAGCCCGAAGAGATGCTTCCCGACGAGACTGACGAACAGTTCGAGGAACGGATACGTCAGCGAAGAACTAATATACTGTTGAAGTTTATGGGCACTCGACTCGAAGAGGAGGGTCAGCTCTTGTTTAGCAATTTGGTCAAAAGTAATCGACGAAAACAGGTCTGTCCTCACCCGAGCCTCTCCTTTGGCTTCAATGCTAACCCCCTTTCCATCGATAGGTCGCACAAAAGTTCTTCTCATTATTAGTGCTTAAGAAACAGCAGGCGATTGAACTGACTCAGGATCCGGACGTTCCGTACGCGGAGATCATCATCAAAAAGGGTTACCGCTATGAGGAGTCTCTCTCGTCCTCTGCTTTATAAGAGTTGTGTAAACACTATTCGATTCATTATTTCGTTTAATTAATTAATAATTTTGTCGTTTTTTTATTTGAAAAAACATTTAAAACACAATTTAATTGTAAATTATATGAAATAATTGGTTGCAATCGTTTCCGTATCTCTCTATCTGTCGACACAAACACTTATCGCGACATTTCATTGCAATTCATAGACTATTCTCTTCTCAGAAGACATTCTCATTGTTTGTAAACTTCTTCTATATTTTTAATAGTTATTTGAGACAAACCATTGATTTATAATTAAATTTCATTTTAATTTCCACTCATTTCTCAGTCGAAAAACTGATTAACCATTTCTTCAGAACTTCTCTTCTCTTCAGTTAGTTTTACTCATTTTTCTTTCACTAAGTCTTCGAAATAATTGTAAAGTTTTTGAAATTATTTGAAAAATTTATATAATTTTTATTAATTAATAGTATTTAAGCGCAGCTAATGATTAGTAAACGTTAATTACTGGTAATTAGTGTCGAGAAAAATAAATTTTTATGTAAATTAAAATTAGTTATTATTTTAAAATTCATTTCTTCCGATAATTTACTCAAAACTGTTTCACAGATTTTAGTTTTGATTTATTTTTGCAATACTTTTCGATTGAATTATCGAAATATAAGTTTAAATGTGTTTTTAATTTATAACTAATTTATTGGTTTTAATCCTAAATTATTTCGCAAAACAAACACAAAACAGACATTTGTTTTACAATCAAATCAATAAACAATTGATATCTTGTGTTAAATAAAAGTATAAAATACACAAAAACTAAATAATTATCAAATCTGACGAACAGTTGTATTATAAAAGCAAAACTATTTATAAATTTGACGAAAAATATAAATAAATTCGTTTCAGAAATAATAATTTCATTCCAAGTATTGGTCCGAAGAATATTTGGCACAGAATTGTATGAAAGACTTGACGAAGACTTCTTAGCCGCCGGTTATCGGAGGAATCAGTGCTAAGACATCGTTGTTGTTGAGCACT